>PVHX01001602.1:0-199908 GCA_004024805.1 Geosciurus inauris
AGCTCAGAGGTAGAGTGCCTTGGATTCAACTTGCACTACTGAAACAGAGGAGGGGGAGAGGGAAGGGGGAGGGGGAGCAGCCAGTGTTACAGCGCAGTGCAGAGAGCCCCCTACACCCTGATCCTTGAGATTAAGTCAGACGGTCACTCAGAGTGACAGGCATGAGTTTATTAGCAGGGATAGGAAAGGGGGAAAGGGTCACTGTGAAGAGAGACGGTGAGTCCTCACAGGAGAGGGACAGTGTGCCCCTCCTGCCCTCCAGTTTTATTGGGGGTTCCAAGGAAGTTGCCAAAGAGGTCCACCCAGGTCCACCTTTTGACTTGTGACTGACAGCAGGATGACATCTGTCTTTCAAGTCCCCCAAGCCATGACCACTTTAGATCCCTTTGGCCCATGCAGACCTATTCTAATTGGAACCTGTTTTTACAGAGTTAATGGTTGGGAGAATCACCCTTGCTTCCCTGTGCGCTGGTATTTGGTCTGTGTAGGGTCACGGAAGCCCCCCGCTTCAGGCTGACTTGTGTTCTTCTCTAGGCATTTCGGGCCAGGAATTCTCTTGCAGATGACAGGAAGTTGACTGAGGAACATGCCCTGCCTACCCTGTGGACTCAAGCCAGCCACGGCTGCCGGAAATTGAAAGCATGTGGGGTCAGCACGGTGGACCTGCTTTATAAAACCCTTCCATCAACCTCATGTTCCCACCGCTCACGTCTGTGGGTGCACTGTCACCAGGAGACACACACATGTGCTCCCCGTCTCTCACCATGTGATGCCCTGTATTGCCTCAGGACTCTGCCAGCAAGAAGGTCCTCACCAGATGCAGCCCTTGACCTTGGACCAAGCCATGAGCCAAGATAAATCTCTTTCAGTTACAACTCACTGACCTGTGTTGATGTTTTTAGTGATGGCAAATGGACCACACCAAGGTTGACTTTGGCTGGTGGCTCTGGAGGCTGCAAGTCCACGGCCAGGCCGCTGCATCTAGAGAGGGCTTCATGCTGCTTCAACTCCTGGCGGAGCAAGGCGAGCAGCTCCCGTGGGGCAGGCCCGCCTTATGAGAGCTGCGCGGGAGGTGAGGAGGGCAGGAGCTCACTCTCCAGGAGACACCTGTCCTGGTCCCCAGAGAAGAGCTCAGCCTTTCTTAGTGACCAGGTGGGCAAAGGCCCACTCAGTACCCTTACATTGGGACTTAGAGCTCCAACACAGGAAATTTCAGAGGACATGTTCAAATCACAGCAGAGGGACATCGCTCCACTGTTTTGGTATAAGGTGACTCGCAAGAGCGGGAATCAGGTTCGTGTTCCAGGGAGTTGGAGAACGCACACTGCGATCACCCATCACCGAGATCACCAGTTACCAGAGAGAGCAAGCAGCAGGGACTTCCTTTAAAAGGAATGTAAAGATTCAGTGCAGGGTGCCCGAGAGGGCAGGAGTGCCCTTGAAGTCTTGCAGGGAGCGCTCCTTTTAAAGGAGCAAGAAGTTGATAAGGTCCTCTTGATTGGTTTTTGAGATTTTAATTGTCCGCGCTGTGGGCTGTTAGAAATACCGAGGTGACACAAGAAATTCAGCACGAGCCGGAAAGCGGGTGGGCAAGGCAAACTTCCTCCTTCCAGAGCGTGGACAGAACCTGGCCAGCGAGCGAGCACCTGGCGGGTCAGCCACCTGCTTGTATCCCTAACCTTGGCTCTGATTGAAGGACTCAGGTACAATCTACGCAATTGGCTAATTTTAAAATTAGAGTGATAGACGGAAAGGCTGAAATGGAAAGGATTACAATTAGATCCAATTAAGTAAGGCTGGATACTAAATTCTGAAAATGGACCACCGGACTTTCAATTTCTCACATGGGTGCAGGCCGGATGACATGCCGGGGCATGTTAGGGCGGCTGTCCTCATACTGACCCTCTTATCAACCTCTACTGTCCCTTCCCTGCTCTCCACTGCCTGGCCTTTCCCCCTCTGATGAGGAAACCCTCGCTGCTGTGAGGGAAACTGGGCAACGGCCACCCTAGCTGCTGCAAGCCGACCCCAGCAACGAGCGGTCAGCACTTCAGGTTTCCCTTTCAGGGGACAATGGAGTGGACCAGAGGTCCATGGTAGAGGTCATTTGAAACGACTGCTGCTGTTAAGGGTCACTGAGAGGCAGCAGCAGGAGTTCCTTGGTGGATGGTCCAGGGGTTCCCCATAGATGTTCATGTGAGGTTCCTTTGTGTCTAAGAGGAAGAGATTTTGTGGTTGGTAGGAGACAGTGGTTTGGTCAGTGAGCCAAGTTTTAATTAATCTCTGAATGAGCTGGGGTATGCAGGGGTGATGTGCCACCCTATCACTGTAAAATACCCAAGCACCACAATTAAAAAGTGACCACGGCATAGCCAGCTCTGCCTTCCCCTATCCCACAAGAGAACGTCCATCTGTGTACACAGTAAGATCTGGATTGGACGGGGGACCTTTGGAGATCTCCCCTGGCTGAGTCATCTATGGCTAACGCTGATTGACAATCATGTTCAGGGTTTCCTACTAATGATTCTGGAAGAAAGGTGGGTTTAAATTCGAGCAAGCCTGGGGTTTCAGAAGATGGCCATCTGAGAGCCATAATCCCCCCTTCAGTACGTAGGATTCCAGGAAGGTCATGAGGAGTGTATGCAGTGAGATCCCTTCCTCAGGGACCAGCAAGGCTACTGCAGCGGCCACTCAGGCAGTGCAGCCGTCCTTGAGATACTACATTCAGCTCTTTGCTGAGATATGCTACTGGCTGCTGGGCTGACCCACTCCTTTGTGATCCCCCCCTAAGGCCATTCCTCCCCCTTTCAGTCATGAACGGATTAAATTCTTGCTCTATAGGCAAGCTGAGAGCAGAAGCTTGAAGTGAGGCCTCTTGTAGGGCTTTAAAAACTTTAGTGTACTATGGTTCCCATATTGGAGCAGTTGTTCCCTGACACTGGACTTCCTTGAGGAGTCGATAAAGGGGTCTGGCTATCTCTCCATACCCAGAATCCAAAGCTTGCAATATCCAGTTATCCTCAGGAATCCTCTGAGTTGCTGTATGGTCTGGATAGAGGGTGTTGTCCTACAGGGGCAATCTTCTTGTCCCCTAGCCCACAGATTTCTTGAGACTGTTGTAATCCTGAGTATTGAGGCTATGATTGGCATAGTTGGGCTTTCCTTTTTAAGACCTTATACCCTCTTTCAGCCAAATAATCTAGAAGCTTTTGGTTGCTATTGGACCTTCCTTTTGGGTGGTAGCACATAGGAGGATGTCATCCATCCTCCTGTGGAGGGTGGTTATAGATGACTTGTCCTTGAATCCTGCTAGATATTTGGTGAGGACTTGCCCAAACAAGTGGGGACTGTCTCTGAATCCTTGGAGTCACACTGTCCAGGTTGATTGAGATCCACTGCCTGGACCTCAAAAGCAAACAGATATTATGACTGGTTGTCTAGGGGTACACAGAAAAAGGCATCCTTTAAATTAAATACAGTAAACCAAGCAGTGGCAGCTGGGATCTCAGATAGCAAAGTAGTTGGTTGGGCACCACAAGATGGAGGGGGATGACTCCTAAGGACTTGGACTAAGCGCCAATCTCTGTTTAGTTTCTGGACTCCTGAACTGGTTGTATTGCAGGTGCTACTGCAAGGCACCAAGAGTCCCTGTCATTTAAGGTTTTGAATAGTCTCCAGTAAACCTATATTTACCTCTGTACACAAGGGTGCCCAATGTCGTCTCAGCGGCCCATACCTCAGGATTTACATCACATTGTAATAGAGGTTCACATAATGGGCACTGGGGTCCCAAATTCGTGTGATGGAAGCCTGAGTTTTGAGAGTATATCTCTTCTCAGTAAAGGAGTAGGCACTCTGGGACTATCAGGAATGCATGAGAAACATCACCTCATCCCATTCATGGCTTCAAGGGGAGTAAAATATCCAGTGATGTCCAAACACCCCTCACACCATCACAGTATCCAAGGATAGGGGTTCAGGTTAGGAAACTAGTCTGGAGAAGCTGGCACCGGTGTCCAGAAGAAAATGACCTTTTGGCTTCCTCTGAGAAGCACCCCCGGGGATTCATGTGTGGTCATGGGAGTCCCTGGACCCCTTCAGGCCTGGCCCTGTGAGCCTGCACCCCTGGGGACATTCATTTCTCCAGTGATTGCCTTGACAGACAGGACAGGGCCTTGGTGGTTGTGTAACCTGTGGGCATTCCCATTGATAATGTCCCTCCTTTCCACAATAGAAACAAGTTGCTCCATTCCATTAACCTCCTTTAACACCCCAGAAGCTCACTCCCTACAAGGCCAGTGCTTCAGCCTTCCTTCCATCTGTACATTCCCTTCCTTCCTCTCCTCCTGATTGATCTCTGTGATAAAAGACGGATGTTGCAAGTGGAGTTGGAGGATGTCATCTGACTGACCAGGGCCATGTGCCAGTATCTGCAATTTCCTCCTGATGTCTGGAGCCAACTGAATCATAGATTTTATCCTTCAAAATTATGAGGCCCTCTGTGGATTCAGGACCCACATAGTCCTGGTGTGCTTTCTCAGAGCCTTCTGAGTTTCTCCAGAAAGATGCCAGGGTTCTCCTGAGGGCCCTGGTGGATTTCAGATGCCTTAGAGTAATTGACAGGTTTCTGCCTTGATCTGCTGAGACCTTCAAGGACCAGAGCCTGAAAATGTCTCATTTTCCAATCATCATGTCATTCATTTGGATCCTATTGGGGATAGTTCCAGACAGGTAATTAGATCTGCCCCTAGTCTGTGCTGCAGGGGCATGGCTGAGATGCAGATCATCTCCAGAATGCTCAGTGGCCTTTAAGACAGCCTCCTTTTCAGCGGTCAAAGTTTGAGTAAGCAGTAACATAACATCCTCCTGGGTAAGACTGAACACCTGACATAAGTTTTGGAACCCCTCACTGTATTTACCTGGATCCTCTGAGAACTTCCCTAAGTCCATCTTTATTTGCCTCAGGTCTTGAAGAAGAAAGGAACATGGACCTTGGGTTGGCCCAAATTCCCCTCCTGGCATATCCTAAAGGGGGAGTATGTTTCGTCCTCCTCTAGGGGTGGATGATGGGGGTCCTGGGCAGGAAGGACATGAGGGCCATTGGCAGGGGTTTGTAATCCTTGGGATTTCTCTGGGTTGTCTACCCTGGCAGGTGTCTCCCTGGACTTCCCTTCCATCATGGCAGCAATCCTAGCTGGGTCTAGCTTACACTGCTGACATAATTTGGGTTTCTCCTTCAGAGCAAAAAAGGCCTGAACATAGGGGGAACCTCAGACCATTTTCCTTCCTTCTTACAAAACAAACTAAGCTGCAAGATGGTATTAAAGCTCATACTTCCCTCTGGCAGCCATGATTCTCCATCAGAGAGTTTGTGTTGAGACCATGCCTGACAGCAGAAGAAGATCAGGCGTGTTTTCCTGAGCATCTGTGGATCAAATCAGGCCCAGTTTTTCAGTAGGCAGGCTAGTACTGAACTTGGCACTATTTTTGCACCTGAAGCTCCCATCTGGATAAGGGAAAACAGAACTCAGGTGTCCATACCAGAAGAATTGCCCGCTCTCATAGACCTCTCCCTGGAGAGCTTCCTGGTGGTCAGCAATCCTGCCCCTTTAACCTTATATGACTCACTGGATTTATTGCCACCTTACCAGCTAAGTTGTGCAGGTCTTTGATTTCCACATGACAAATACCTAGGGGGATCCAGACTTCATGGACCTTGCTGGTCTCCCCTGGCCACTGTTGGACTTCCAGATGCAATGGCTGCTAACTCATTGTTGACCAACAGTGGGATGAATTCCTCTGCTTCCTACCTCTACAAAATCGGTAAGTCTAGTGCCCATGATTTCTCCTTTTAAACAAGGTTCTAGGAGACTGTAAGGCCAGGGTCCTCAGGGACAAAGGATCACTTTAAAGGGAGTTTTTCTTCTACAGTCTGGATCCCAGAGGTCCCAGAAGGACAAAGGGGACAGGTTGTCTCAGAAGACCTTCAGCCTTCCTTTGGGGAAATTTGAGGGAAAATTTAATTAACAGCTTGTAAGCCGGTGGGCTTGGAGATACCCGGAGTGTTAGAGTTCAGCTGCTTGCAGGAGTGAGGTGAGAATGTCCTTCCTACATCTCCAGGGAACAAGAAGAGATGGGCGTCTCCCCTCCCCTTACAGGCAAAGGAATTGGGGAGGCACATGGGGACACAGAAACTATGGGGGTGTTTGGGGCAAGTCTGCAGCCCTTCAATATGAGAAGCAGGAGCCCAAACCCATCCCTAAAACACACTCTGCATAGTATACACCTCTTTCTGCAGATAGACTTAGCTCCAAGGGAAGCACTTGGGAGATGGAGCGGAAGGGAGGAGGTGCAGGCTCACACTGAGGTGCAGGCCTAGCGCGCCTGGCAGGATGTTCACTCAGCACCACGATCAACCAACCATCACAGGACACCCCAAGAGGGCCCTGGGAAATGAGCTTGGAAGAGGGGCCTTTGAGAGGCACTGGAGAGCAGCCACATCAGGATCTCACAGTTGCCTCTCAACTGCATCCAAATCCTGGCATCCAGGGGCCACTGTCTACTTGCTCTAGGCACACCCGAGCCGGGATAGAAAAGTAAGAAATGGCTTCACAGAGCCTAGTGTGCCTGACCCGCAGGGCAGGTGACTGGGAACTACAGGAATGGAGGAACCCATCTCCTGAGACTTGAGACCTGTAGCCATGCTAATGGCGTGTGACAGGTGTCGGGGTTTCCTCCAAAGGATGGTAAAGGCAAAGAGCGTCAGGCACAAAGGACTTACCTCAGTGGGGGCTGGGGATCCCAGATGAGCCCCCAACATGTTACTGGCAGGAGTCGGGATCAGGTCCATGTTCCATGGAGTTGAAGAATGAACACTGTGAATGCCACCCAGGTAAGCAAGCAGAGGGATTTTATTTAAAAGGAGAGTAAAAAATTCAGAGCTCCCAACAGGGGCAAGAGTGCCGTTTAAGTCTTACAGCGCTCCTCCTTTTACAGGTATGTAAGAAGATGGTGAGCTCCTCTTGACTGGTTTTTGACATTTTCGTTGTTCTGCTGAGGGTGCAGGCTGGGTCATGGATTATGCAGTTGCTTTCTGCGAGATGGAAACTTACTCCCTTTCTGAGAAACAGGAACTGTCCTTTAACATGTCAGGGCATGTTAGGATGACTGTCCCTGTGCTGGCCCTCTTGCTGACCTCTGTTGTCCTTCCCTAGTCTCCACCATCTAGCTTTTTCTCTCTCATAAGGAGTGAAAACTGAAAGGCAGCTCTCTCTCAATCTACTGATATTTATTACAGAATCATGCAACATAAAAATAACATCCTAAACCAGGCGCGGTGGCGCACACCTATAATCTCAGCACTTAGAGAGGCTGCGACAGGAGAATTGCAAGTTCAAAGCCAGCCTCAGCAATGGCGAGGCGCCAAGCAACTCAGTGAGACCCTGTCTCTACATAAAACACAAAATAGGGCTGGGGATGTGGCTCAGTGGTCGAGTGCCTCTGAGTTCAATCCCCGGTAAAACAAAAAAAATAACATCCTATATAGAATTAGTATATCTAAACTAAAGTTTGCATTGATGCAACACACACACACACACACACACACACACACACACACACACTGCTTTGGGATATTGCGACAGCCACAAGACCTCGCTCTTAGGTGAGTATCTGGAAAACCCATTAGAGAGCCCAGATCTATGTTGTTCCCTCCTCTTGCTGTAGATGCATCTGGCAGGAAGATGTCAGAGCAGGGAGCATCCAACTCTAGGCTCACCTGCCCTCCCCTGGTCAAGGAGGCACAGTGGCAGCCTCAGCGGGGAGTAAGAGCCACCAGCATATGGAAGCTCAGAGTTCTGCTCCGAGTTGGACATTTCCTTCTGGGACTTGTCCCACTGAGGACAGTGCTTTCCAGGTCTTTGTGCCTGGCTACATGCAGGCTGCTCTTGCCTGTCCTGAATGCACATGCCATTTGGTCACCTCTGCTTGTGTAGCTGTGGAATTTACTGAGCTTAGGCAACCTACAGAACAGGAGGTGATAAAATGCCTTGACCATCTCTGGAACTTAGTCACAAATGCTTCTCTCACTGGTCGCTTAAGGGGAACAGAGAAGAGATGCAAAGCCGAAGGGGAAGACTAAGGACTCACCTTGGTCATGATGAACTTGAGGTTCTAGTCATGCATTTAAAGCAACTGTACGTTCATGGGAGGTTGACTTTCTAAGCTGGATGCCAGAGCTCTCTCTGGCATAGAAATTTGATTGATGGTCATTATCTGCTGCATGGAAAGTCCTGGATTGAGGGGAGCCCAGAATGGAACCATGAGGTGCTGCAGCATTTGAAGGTTGGATACAAGAGCAGCTGGCAGAGGAGGTGAGGGGCAGAGGAGGACAAGCTGCTGGAGAAGGCCAGGGTGGGCTGGGAGGAGGGGTGCTCAACAGTTTACATGCTCTGGATAAGTGAGCAAGAAGAAGTCTCCCAAGCACTGGTTGCATTTCGAGATCCGCAGTTCACCTTGGTGGGAGCTGTTTTTGGTGAGGGCTGGAAGGCAAAGGCCAGAGGATTGGTGGAAGAATGAGAAAGAATGAGGAATAGGGGCTAGGGAGGACCAATTTTTCAAGACTTTGCCTATAAATTGAAAGGAGGATGGGAAAAAGCCCTATTAGGTGGGGACGTGAGTTCAAGAGAGAGATTTGAAAACTCAGAGAGAGCTGAGCATGTTTTGCACTGGTGGGAAGAAATTGATAGGAGATTAGTATGGGGCAGACTGAGGACACAGAGGAAACAGGAGACAGGCAGGGGCCTGGGGTCCCAGAGAAGGTGAAAGTGAGGCCAGGTGGAAATGCCCCTGCTCCCTCCATACAGCTGCTCTGCTACAGGATCTCTATCCCACTACATGAGAGAGCACATCTACACCCAAACATGCAGCTGCAAATTACTCAATACCCTCATCAATAAGCAGTAACCATGGAATGAGGATTCCAGAGTAGGACTAAGGAAGTGCTGTATACATCTGTCCATCCAACCATCCACTCACCCACCCACCTATCCATCCACCCACCCACTCACCCACTCATCCATCTACCCACCCACCCATCCACCCACCCACCAACCCATCCATCTGCCCACCCATTCACCCACCTACTTATCCACCCACCCATCCACCTACCCATCCATCCGTCTATGCCCCCATCCATTTACCCACTTATCCACCATCTACTCATCCATCCACCTATCCTTCCAATACCCATCCACCCATCCATCTTCCCAGACATGCACCCACATACCTACTCATCCATCTACCCACTCACACATCTACTTGCTGGGATGAACTATGGTGAAACTAAAAAGTGGGTGGGGCATGGAGCTGGAGAGGCTAATGTCTGGGAGGGTGATGGAAGCTAACTGAATGTGAATCCTACTGGCTTTGCTCTCCATGGCCCCTACTTACTCTTAAGGGTGACCAGCAAGGGTGACCTCATTGGGTGGCTGGCTTATTGTCCCAGCTCAGTCACCACAGCGTGATCTTGGGGATGTCTACACACTTTTCTGGATTGCTGTTTGCTTGTCTATAAAACAGGAGGGATTTGGCAGCAACAGATGATCCCCAAAGCCCTTTGTAGCTCTGAGACCAAAATCAACTCTAACCCAATTAAAAACCATGCAAAGGCTTAAATAGACATTTCCCAAAGAAGCTATACAAATGGCAGATAAACATATAAAAGGATAATCTGCATCATTAGCCACCAGGGAAATGCAAATCAAAACCACCATGAGGTCCACCTCACACGCACTCAGATGGCTATCACCAAACAAATAGAAAACAACTCCCAACAGAAGGATGTGGAGAACTCGGCAATTTTAAGTATGAATGGAAAATGATGCCTTTGTGGAAATTGGTTTGGTGATTCTTCAAAAAGTTAAACATAAAATTACCATATGACCCAGCAATTGCACTTCTGACATACATCCAAAAGAACTAAAAACGAGAACTCCGAAAAAAAAAAAAAAATACTCATACACAAACAGCCACAACAGCACTGTTCACAATAGCCAAGAAATGGAGCAACCCAAATGTCCATTGAGGGTGATGGACAAAATATGGTCTATCCGTGCAGCAAAATGCGGTTCTGCCATTAGGAGGAACGAGGCCCTAACATATGCTACAACATGGATGGACCGCAAAGACATGCTAAGTGAAAGAAGCCAGCTTGTCTGTGATATGGTCCCACTTGTGTGAACTATCAGAGCAGTTAAATCCAGAGACAGGAAATGAGTGTTGCCAGGGGCTTGAGCAGGGCAGGAATCGGGAGTCATTTAATGAATATGGGGCTTTCTTCTGAAGCCTGACAGTGTTTTGCAACCAGATAGATATGGTGTTTGCACAATAATGTGACCATGCTGAATGTCAAAGAAGGGTGGACTTTAAAATCGTTCATTTTGTTTTGTGAATTTCACCATTTTTTTTAAAAGAAGAAATGAATTCTATTTTTTTTTTTTTTAAATAAATGTCTTTATTTTATTGCTTTGTATGTGGTGCTGAGGATCGAACCCAGGGCCTCACGCATGCGAGGCAAGCGCTCTACCACTGAGCTACAATGCCAGCCCAGAAATGAATTCTAAATGATTGGCGACAGACAGAACCAACTCTCTGTGACTACCTCGTGGAGGAGCCCTGCCACTCCAGGCCACCCTCCTCCCCGCCTTGCTCAGAGCTGAAGAATGTGCCTGGACCCACAGCACCAGACACAATGTCCCGACCCGAACGACCAACCCCAAAGGTCCAATTGTCTCCTGCCTTCCCTTTCCCCAACTCCATCCCAGGATATCTTCATCCTTTTTGGAGACGCCCTTCCCTCAGTGAGTAAAATAGAGCTGCTTCCTGAGCACCTATTCTGGGAACCAGCCCCAAGCAAAGAAAAACAACCACCATATAGGGAGGCCTCTCGGTCGAGGGAAACACTGTTGCCCAGGAGCCGAAGCTTGGAGGAAGTAGACACTTCAAAGCTGGCACCAGCTGCTGTCCAGACCTCCTGTGACCTGAGACGTGGTGGGGAAGTTGGGGCCCCAGCTTTGTCTGGCCTCATGGACAGGGATGTGAAAATTGGTCACACCTCAGCTTGGTATCCAAAGGAGGTCCCTGGAGCAAACTGTTTGTCAATCAGTTTTCCTGAAAGAGAGAGCAGACGGAGCTCTTTCCAGCCTCCTTTTGGAATATATCTGTCTGGAAAGCAGGGAAAGTGGATGAGGGGCAGAAAATAATGACCTGGAATGGGGGCGCTGAGCAGGGATCATCAGTGAGCTACCCCAAGGGCAAACTTCAATTAAAGGGTGTTTTAGTTAGCCTTTCTATTGCCGTGATAAAATATCTGACAAGAGCAACATAGGGAGAAAAGTTTATTTTGGCTCAGGGTTTCAGGGGTTCGGATGACAGTGGGCTGACTCCATAGCTCTGGGCCCAAGGTGAGGCAGACCATCATGGTGGAAAAGCATAGCAGAGAAAAGCAGCTCAGGACCTGGTGACAGGAAGCGAAAAGAGCTCTGCTCCCAATGGACAAAATATAAAACTCAGAGGCACACCCCCAGTGACCCACCTCCTCCAATCACACCCTACCTGCCTACAGTTACCACCCAGGTAATCCCTGTGAGGGAATTAATCCACTGATTAGGTTAAGGCTCATAATTTAATCGCTTCACCTCTGATCATTATTTTATTGTCTCTCACTTGAGCTTTTGGGGGACACCTCATATCCACACTGTAACAAAGGAGTTGCATTAAATAAGAGAAAATTAGGAAAGTGTGTATATGCAGCGTGGGGGAGCTCACAGTCCTGCCTGGCTTCCAGTGGGAAACGAACACTGTGATGGTAAAGGGCAACACATCTGTAACCTTGAGCTGAAAGGATTGGAGGACAGCAGAGCCCAACACTGGAGAGTAATCAGGGTTGTATTCAAGGCAACATTGTATAGTGGAAAGACCACTAACATGGGAGTTGGGCAGATCTGGGTTGGAATCTCTGGTTTATCACTTACCAATATGCAACCCCTACTTTCTCCATCTAAAAAGCGGGACAGGTATCCACACATCACAAAACAGACACACGTGCACAGGAGTGCACACACACACTGGGAAGACTTCAGCTATGAGAATAATAGATGCAATGTGACTAAAATGTAACAGGTTGTCAATGAAGAGTGACTGTTATTCCGTTCATCTCGGTCTTCATCTTCCCTCAAGGAGAGTTCTGTCCCAGGCCAGTCAGACCATCCATGCCAGACACCTGCAGGAGGCTCCCCCTGTGCCCCCAAAGTACATCAGAAGCATAAGATGAGCAGCATTTAGGCACCTCCTTGGCATTCCTCTACATGCCAACAGTCCCGCCCCCCCTTCAAAAAAAAAAAGTATCATTCTTGTTAATTCCACTTCTGGGAAAGTATCCAAAAGAAACTACTGGGGGAAAATGGAAAAATCATGTATATGGTTGTTTCTCACAAAGTTATTTATAATACATAACAGAACTGTTTACTAAGAGAGGTAGGAAATGTGGCTTGCTGACACCATGGGATATTACACATTTACATCGATCCCTGTGGATCCACATGAAAAGATGAAATCACATGGATGTCAAGGTGTGGGGAGCTGGCTGCAACACTGCATATCCGCCAGGACTAAAACTCAGTTTACAGCTCAAGAGTAGAAGGGACTGTGGATAGATGTAAACATAGTAGTTGATAGGTTGGAATGGAGTCATGGGCACAATTTCTGATCCTGCAAAGCCCATTTTCTGTTATTTTTGTCCATTTATCTCTGAATGTCACCATTGAAGGAGATGATTTCTAAGACTTCATCCCTCTCCTACATTCTATGGGTAAGCTGCATATTTTTGTTCGATTTTCTGTTTCTTCATCTATAAAATCTCCTCGCAGTTTTCTAGAAACAAATCCTGAGATTCACAGGCGTTAGTTATCTATTGCTACAGAACAAATTACCCCAAAATGTAGCAGCTCTAGGCAAACACCTGCTGTCTTGTCCTCAGAGGGGTGGGAACCCAGGGCTGAGCCAGCTGCTTCTGCTCAAGGTCTCAGGAGTTTGTCACCAGTCTGTTGGCAGGACTGCTACCACTGGAAGGCTGGCCTGAGGACGGAGAAGTCATCTTCAAGCTCACACTTGTGTTATTGGCCAAGTCCCTGGGCCTCACCCTACAGTCTCTCCTTAGGGCTGCTCACAGCACAGTAGCTGGTGCCCCACAGAGTGGATACCTCAAGAGAGAGCCCCATCTTGTGTGTCCCAAGTCTTCTACAACCTACGCTTGGAAGAGGCAGCCATCATGTGGTGATTTCCTATAGTTCTTGGGTGGCCTTGGCATCCATTCTGAATGTGAGTTGGACTTCGTCTTGCCAGAAGCAGAACTCTGTCACCCTCGACATGATTTCTAGTCCTCCACGCCCCTGGCGTTCCTCGAGGTGGTCCATCCAGATCTCTGCCTTATACAATCACCTCTTGGTGACCACTTCCTACAGGGTGGCTGGACACCACCTGCCTGGTTCACCCACTGGCCATTGTGCCTTGTGTGGACTGCACAGAGTTGCCACAGGGACCACCTCTCAGTCAGTGTGACCCCACGGAACTCGCGCCTGCTTGCTCTAACCCCACCAGTTAGGACTCCCAGGGGAAGCCTGCCTGGCAATGGCCTGGACCCCAGTAAAGACACTGGCCCAAGGGACCCTTGCTTTGCCTCTTGCTCTCACCTGCTGGCTGAGCGTATGGATGCCAGATGGCTCCCTGGTCCCATGGCCCTGCAAGGCAGGCTGCCCTGTCCATCTGGACCTGTGAGTAACAAGCTGCTTCCGTCCCTCCGTGGGCTGTGCTGAGCTGCCTCCTCGTCTCACACCTGACCCCACCCGCAAGCCTACATCTCCTCCTGTCAGGGCTCTGCAGGAGAGGGGTCGTCTTGGAGTAGCTGACACAGGTCACACAGGAGCCACAAGGACATCTGCCAGGGTAAGCAAGGCATTAAGCCATCAACCAAAATAAAGAAGTATCCTGTCTGGGACATTACCCTAGGTACGTGTATGATTGCACTAATGGTGTGACTCTATTTGGTGTACAACTAGAGAAATGAAAAATTGTGCTTCATGGGGCTGGGGTTATGGCTCAGTGGTAGCATGCTCGCCTAGCACATGTGAGGCACTGGGTTCGATCCTCAGCACCACATAAAAAAAAAAATAAAGATATTCTGTCCATCTACAACAAAAAAATAAATATTTTTTTAAAAATTGTGCTTCATTTGTGTACAATGAATTGAAGTGCATTCTGCTGTCAGGTACAACTAATTAGAGCAAATAAAAATAAAACACAGTAATACTGGTGTTAATAAATAAAACTAATATCTATGTTGTAGAAAAAAAGATGATGATGAGGAGAATCCTGTGCAAGGTATACCATCAACATCTAGGACCAAAGTTTTGAAGCTCTGCCAGTGGGGGCTGGAGCTCAGGTCTGTCGTGAGAGTGAGCTCCTGACCTAGAAGACATATAGCAAGCAACACGTCCACCATCTGCTGTGGGTCACACGGAGCAACTGTGGGAAAGTGCAGGGGGAGGTCACCAGGTCATGAACAGCAGGAGGTGGGGATCGTTAGGGGCTGTCAGGCTGCTCCATCATGCAAGTCATGCAAGTCTGTCCTACAGAACGGCACTTTCTCCTTTCCACCTCCTGGAATTCTGGCACCCTGCGTGACGTCCCATTACCCAGCATAGTGAGCCAAGTGAGTACCTGAGAAATTCCAACTGAACAAGGAGACAGAGATGTTTTCTTGCATTATAGGCCCGTGAGGATTGGAGACAGTGGACTTTACGTGCCTGGCTCACCGGATGCACGAAGTCACAGCTGCCGATGCTGGCCCCCACCTCCCACAAACAAAGAAACATGAAGGTCACTGTCCCCATGGTTATGAGCAGGGAGGTAGCACAGCTTCAAGTCAAGCCCAGGCAGATGAGTTTGGCTCTTAAGACCCATGCTATGTGGCTTGGAGTCACATCTAACCCATAAAACCCACAGGAGTATGGCCCAGGGCCGGGAGTAGCCCTCGCCCCTGTGCAGCTCCCCTTCCCCAGCCCCTGAATTCACACAGCCTGCGTTTCCTAGAGGGACAACTCCACCAGGCCACACCATTGCAGACTGAATGAACCCCATCTCCCTCCTCCTTAACCCCACTGCCCACTCACGCAAGGCCCCACCTCTGAACCTCTGGCCACTCACTGCCACTAGGTTTCAGTCTCAAGGAAGAGCCTTCATGATGTGCTAGGGGACGTCTGAAGGAAACATAGCCCTTGCCTGATGCTAGCAGGGGTCTCCTGGGACTGCCACGCGGCCCCTTCCTAGGGCCATGTCACTGAATGTCCAGCTTAGGTCTATAGCAGATCTTGACAAGAGGGTGGTATGAGCGAGAACCCGTCTGGCCCACACTCCATGCTGCTCACCATCTTGGCATGTTCTGGCTCTCAGTGGCTCCCAGGAAACTTCGTCTCCTTCTGAGACTCAGCAAAAGGACGTAGTAGCTGGACTTGAGGACCTTGTCTCATTTTCTACTTGAGGAAAAATCCTGAATCATTTTATAATTTGGGGGTGGGGGGCTACCTGGGATTTAATTTAAGGGCATTCGACCACTGAGCCCCATGCCCAGCCCGATTTTGTATTTTATTTAGAGACAGGGTCTCACAGAGTTGCTTAGTGCCTTGCTTTTGCTGAGGCTGGCTTTGAACTGGTGATCCTCCTGCCTCAGCCTCCCGAGCCACTGGGATTGCAAGCATACAGCACCACATCTGGCTCATTTTATACCTTGAGTTTCCAGTTTCTATATTTTTCTGCCACTTTTTCACTAGGCTTCACCCTTTCCCCAGAAAAAATTCTTCTTGAAATTCTTAAAAGGAAATGGTGGAGGTCTTTGACTTCAAGATGAATTTCATGGGAGTCCTTTGATGTCTAATTTAGGAAAGCCACACCATTTGGAGCTGTTCCTGCAAGAAGGCTTGTGTTGAAGTTTGGAGTAAGTCAGCTCCTGGAGGCTGAGGCCCCTGTGGCTGGGGCACCTGCAGCTGCACTAGCTTCTCCTGTCTCTCCAGACGGTGCTGTGCGCTCATGGCTCTCATTGCATGGAGGCTCTGGGAGCCAGTCTCCAAGGGTGGAAGGGAGTGGCAGCAGGCAGCACCCAAGCAAGCCGTTCTGAAACCTGAACAAGCCACCCAGAGAGCCGCAGTCCCAGCTCTGGCAGACATGGGGGTTGATCAGAACTGAGCAGAGGAGATGGGCTGGACAAATAAATGGAGGAGGGCTAACCAGCTGGGTGGTCCAGAGAGCCGTTTTAGTGTGTCCAGGGTGCTGTGATGGTGGTAAGCTGCCCACGTGAAGACGATGGCCTTGAAGAGAGCTCACTGCTCACACTTCCAAAGAGTAATTCCATTAAATTGAAGAAGGACCTAATCATCCCAGTAGAGCATCGAAAATCATTTTTGATAAGAGATAACTGTGTCCCTTCTGGCATAAGTTTTGAGGAATGGACATCTGAAGTGAAGCTCCTCCACTCTCGTGCCCTTTAAAAGTTTACTAAGACTCATAAAAATGAAAAATGTAAAAAGCGATGCTAGCCCTGATGTCGTCTCAGATATTAATGTGCATCCAACAGATGCTGCATTGATAGCAGAGGAAAGCCTGTGGATCCACCGGGATGCTCTTCCAGTAATGTGCACTTTTTTTCTATTAACATAATTTAGAATCTATTCTGTTGTTTAATCAACTGCGAGCTCATAATCAAAATGATGAATTATTTCCAAAGACTTTTTTTAACATTTAGAGCCTGTGTACAAAGGTAGTTCTAATTGTCTATATTTCTATTTCCGTCCATATTTTTATGCCAGGCAAAGAATATATTACATTGAGATAAAATCTAGAGGAAGGAAGCAGAGGAGAAATATGAGCTCAAAGAGAAACAGGAACAATATAAGATTGTGACTTTTTAAGATTGTGACAGATTATTGGTGTGTTTACTTTAATGTTTGATAACGGGCGTCATTTTGCCACAGCATTTAGATTCCTGAGGATACATTCACAGGAGAGATGGAACCACCTTATTTTTAAATTATTTTAAATTTTTGGAAATTATAGGTATTGTAACTATCTCAGCTTTAGATGAGTTTTAGATGGCAACTTGAGTACGGACGAGGGAATCATTTTCAAAATGATCTTAAGGAGGTTGGCAAACAAATTTTAAAATTTCATCCATAGGCAGTGAATCCTCTGTGGCTGGAATGCAGAACCACCTTGGGAGCTTTGCTGTGTTAGGTGAGCCCTGGGAGAGCTGGTTTCCTGGCACGTGAGAACTGATTATTAAATTTTCAGAAGTTTTGCATCAACATTATTAAATATTAAACTATACAAGCATATAAGAATGAATATGCACAAGCCATCAGATCCAAACTGTTTTGCTCCTTCCTGTCTTTGAGTTTATTTATATCTGTTCCATTGATATGGTGGAAATTCTATGT
The DNA here is from genome assembly GCA_004024805.1 of Geosciurus inauris. Classification (NCBI taxonomy): domain Eukaryota; kingdom Metazoa; phylum Chordata; class Mammalia; order Rodentia; family Sciuridae; genus Geosciurus; species Geosciurus inauris. Next base: position 17,544 of record PVHX01001602.1, read on the forward strand.
AAGAACAAGCTTCTGCACATCTCCTCCAGCCCTGCGCTCAGTGAGATTGCCTTGGTAGCTTGAATTCAGCCATGGGGGCATTTACACCACAGGAATTGCAAATGCTGCAAGCCATGTCTTGTTGTGTACACTTACAAAATCAATGGATAAAATGCTAATAGTGCAGATTCAACTTAGCCGAGTGCCACATCTGTGAGTTGTACCAAAAAAAGAGAGAAATAAAAGAAACACTCTTCCAGCATTCAAAACCCATTATCTAATCCAGCAAAAAGTCACTTTTGTCACTGATAAATGAAGTTCTGACATGTCTTCCTTGTTCTACTTTTATCTGATTCATGAACATAAATGAAAACATCCAGTATAATTCATGGCAGTACTATGTACCTGTCCATTACAATAATATACCAATCATGGTTTGCCAAAAGCTAAATTATATCCTACATTTCCTTTATTCCAATAAAGTAGCAAACTTACATGCAGGTACAATCACATATGCACTTTTTTATTGCCAATTGTTAAATATGTACCCGCTTACCATTGCACAAGTCCCATTCCCATGAGCATCAATCAGCATTGGCATTGGTATTTTTAAAAATCTACTAGCTGAGACTCACATGCAGAGGGATGGAGAACTGCTTATCCTAGAGGGAGACAATTACAAAGAGGATTCTGCCAGCAGCTGGCCTGATGTGAGGCTTCCCCTGCAGTGGGTACAGCTCAGAGTCTAAAGCACTTTGGGGTCAGAGAAGGTGGCAGGTTTTAGGGAAAGGCTCCATCCATTAGAGAGTTCTGGCCTGAGTTCTTCTTGCGCTGCTATGGTGGATCAGGAGATCATTCCTCAAGACCGAGAGCTTGTGGAGGGTCAGGACTATCTTATATATTAATAGATAACTTGGTTGGTGCTTCCTGGCTGTGTGGCAAATGAATTAATGAATTGTATTGAGACACGGTTCTTCTAAACATCTCACAATAATACTTAGGATAAACTAAAATTATGGTACAATACTTCACCGTGGTACTCTATGGCCATTAGAAATGATGCTTTATAATGCTCACAAAGAAAAAAGCTACAAAATAACATATAAATTATGAGCACAATTTGGTTTTGTAGTAAACATACTAAATATTTTCCTGAGCTGGACAGAGTTAATGGTAACTCCTGGCCTGTGGCCAGTTCATTGTGGGGAAACAATGACTTCATCACTCTCTGGAACGTGCTCTAAAGAGAAGAATTGGTGCAGCTGGCGGTTACTACCAGCCATGGTGTGGTCTGGAAAGGGCTGCGGGCATTTGAAGTGATGTTCTGCCACAAGGGAGTTAAAGAGTAACAACAAGTCCAAACCCCGGGCCACACTCGGGTAGGATGTCTTGCCAATTTCAATGTTTAGATGTGACATCCACGTGGTGTATCAGAACATGAAGAATTACGGTTCTAATGCAGAGTGGATCAGGACTCATTTGTGATAAATCTTACATTATTAATTTCTTGATTTTTTTAACGTCATCTACGTGACCTCGATCACCCATGACTGAAAGGTTGAGAGGTGCCATGGTCGTTATGCAGGGACAGGGAAGTCTGAGCAAAGCAGAAACAGCACTTTGAAAAATCACGTAAACAGTGTGCAATTTGTATCTGGAGGAATCTGGAAACCACAGCCGGGACCCAAGAGGGAGGAGAGCTCCCTAACGTGCCTAGCAACACTTGAACTCAAACACACTTTACCAAATAAATCCTTCACATTGTTCTCGGCTTGTGGCTGTCCCAGACATTACAGGACAAGCACTCATGCGGGGGGCGAGGGGGGCAAGAAGGGAAAACACAGGCCAGCTGGTTTCCTCCGGACCAATTTATCAAAGGGTGGTGTGTGAGGTCGGCCTTGGCCAGTCCTCCATCCCGTCCCTGCCCAGTCGCTCGGCCAGCAGCCCGGGGAGTGTTTAAGAAACAGGGTGCAGTCAGCTTCCAAAACAGGAGTAAAAGCTCCCAGGCTGCCCCACCTTCCATTCTATAATGTACAGCGACAGGAACTCGGCAAGGGCAAAACATCAACAAGGACTCAGAGGTGTAACTCTGGCCTCGTGCAGGCAGGCAGCGGGCAGTGGCTAAAACCTGAAGAGGTCCATTCCAGCAGCTCGCTCACCTTTGGGGTGGCTCCAGAAATTGTGGGCCCTCTACAATGTCAAGAAAGAAAGTGTGTTCATGCCAGTTTTAGGGTCTGGTTCATTTGATTTTGCACTTTAAAGATGTTTACTGAGTGCCTATTATGTGCAGGTTCCTGATCAGAGTCTGGGATACAGAAATCAGATGCAATTTTTTTCTTCTAGGAGGTTACTGTGAAGAAGGAGAGACAGACAAAAATAACCCTTACAGTTCAAAACAAAATTAACCTAGTAATCATGACCAGGGCCACCACTCACTGGCCCAGCCACTGACTCAAATTGAGTCCCTGTTTCCAGTTTGTGCTTCACAGGCATCAAATCATTTAATTCCACAGGAACTTAGGGGGAAGTTCCCCTTCTTAGCCCCCTTATAGACTGGCCTCATCTTGAAGGCGACATTAAGACCCAAGGTACTAAGGAGAGGCCTCCAGAGCCTCTACTTATTTCCACTATTTCACATTAAAGTAGGATCTGAGCAAAGTCCCTTGGGACAGTGATGGGGGACATTCTGGAAGAAAATCAAGAAAGACTTCATGGAGGAGAAGGCACTGAATGATGAGTTCAGTTCCCTAGGATGAGAAAGAGGATCTTCAGACACTAGACCAAGAGTGCACCAAGAGTGGCTCAGGAACTATATTTGGCTGTCAGTCACTGCTTGGGCACTAGTCTTCGAGGAGGCCCTCCTCCACATCTTGCTAATTCTACAACTCCTACTGCTTGTCCAAACATAATCTCAAATTCCTCTTTGGAAATTGGCGAGGAGCCCGACTTACACACGGGCACCTCAATGACGTCACTTGCTTCCCTTTCGCTGACCATCGCCACTCGAGACAAGGCCAGAAACTACTGCTAAAAACTGTCAGATGACAGTGACGGTCTTAAGTTGCTGTCTGCAGTAGGGACTCTGTTTGAGTGCCAACATAAATGAAATTCTTGGGAACACCGGTGTGTGGCTCTTCACACTTGGGTGCAAAGGCTGAGAGAGTAAGTCCTGCTCATGATACTCCCTGAGCCCGTCTAGTGCTTGCCAGCAGGAGATCCTTCGTGGACACTTGGCTCATGCTACTTGGTGAAAGTGGAGCTGGAGAAGGTGGACCCTGGAGGAACTAAAGAGCCCTGACCTGGGGATTGGCCTTGCCCAGCAGAGGATGGGAGGCCCTTGCCAGGTTCAGAAGAGAAGGGGAGTATCTTACTCCATTTTCTGTTGCTATGACAAAATATTTGAGGCTGGGTAATTTATAAAGAAAAGAGGCTTATTTAGGCTCATAGTTCTAGAGACTGACAAGGTACCAGAATCTGCTCAGCTTCAGGTGAGAATCTGGTGTGGCTTCAACTCATGATGGAAACTAGAAGAACAAGTGGGCACATGTGGGAGGTGCCAGACTTGCTTTATAACAACCTATTTTCACAGTGTAACTGGTCCAGTCCTGCAAGTTCCTGGAGAGCTGTCCTTCAAGAAGAGCAAAAATCTCTCTTCATGACCAAATTGCCTCTTAAAGGCCCAAAGCCTCTCAATACTTAAATTGGAGACCAAGTCTAACACAGGCTTTGGTGGGACAGACCACATTCAAACCATAGCAGGTAGCAATGTGATCTAAAGTCTGTTTTGGGGAAAGAATTCTGCCTGATGTCAAAAGAAGCTCTAGCATCCCTCTATCCACAACTGGTAAGACAACTGGGAAACCAAGGTGATGACTTTGGAAGAAAGTACAGCAAGACACAGAAACATCAGTATCAACCACTACACTCAACTTCTGCAAGATCTACCTCTATTTCAAGTGCACATTGCATCTTTACCAAAATGACATGATACAAGGTCATAAACCAACAACAAATTTACAAATATTTAAGTCATGCAGAGTGAAAGTGAATGGAATTAAATTAGAAATCAATGATAACTATGTCTGGAAATTCAATGAATATTTAGAAATTGAACAACAAACTTCTGTGAGTCAAAGAAGGAATCACAAAAGAAATTAGAAAACATTTAAAATTGGAAGAAAACCTGTGAAATGCAGCTCAGTTGGTACTTGGAGACAGTTTACAGCATTAAGTGCCTGTACTATAAAGGAAGAGAGATCTAAAGCCAATATCTAGGCTTCTGTAGAAAGGAATCAGAAAAAGGAGAGCACAGTGAAATAAAAGTGAATAGAAGAAAGTCAATGAAATTAATGAAATAGAAACAGAATAAACAATATAGAAAATGAGCAAATGCCAATGTTTGTTCTTTGAAAAGATAAATGAAAGTATAATAAAACCCCTAAGTAGGCTGATCAAGAAAAAAAACAAGAACAAACTACCAATATCAGGAATGAAAGGGTTAATCTGCAGACATAACCAATGTAACATGCCAAAACTTGGCAAAGAGATCACATAAAAAGAAATTGCAGGCAAATATTCCTCATGAATTTGATGATAAAGTTGACGGCCCTCTCATGAATGCAAACACAAAATCTTAAATTATCACCATGCCAAATCCAGTACTACATAAAAAAGACGATGCATCATGGCTAAGTGGGTTTTATGGCAGAGAGGTTCAGCCTTCATATCAACAAGATGAAAAACACATGCACTTTTATTCCATACAGAAAAGGGTATTTGGCAAAATTAAACACCCATCATAATGAAATTCTTAGAAAATTCCAAGGAAAGGGCATTAATGAAAATACTGCTGCTAGCTTTGTACTTGATGGTGAGGAATTTAATATTTTCCCTTAAAGATCAGGAGCAAGGTACAGACACATGCTTTCATCTCTACTATTCAACAGCACACTGACGGTTCTAGTCACATAATAGAAAAGTAGAAAGGCCATAGAAGTAAGAAGGGAAGAAAAATAACTGCTTTGCAGAGAATATTGTTGTCTACATTAAAAAAAATGCTAAGAAAGCCACAAGACAATTACTATGAGGATTATTAATTTAGCAAGATCACAAAATACAAGATATACACACACACACACACACATACATGTGTATGAAATCAATCGTATTTTTAGGTTAACAGAAAGCAACTTAAATTTGAAAAGCAATGTCATTCACAATGAAATATTTTAAAAACCCTTGAATATTTAGGAATAAACATAAGCAAAAAGAGATGTATAAGACCCCAAACACTAAAAATTAAAAAACATTGCCAACATAAATGAAGAAAACCTGTGAAATGCAGCTCAGTTGGTACTTGGAGACAGTTTACAGCATTAAGTGCTTGTACTAGAAAGGAAGAGAGATCTAAAGCCAATGTCCAGGCTTCTGTAAAAAGGAATCAGAAAAAAGAGAGTAAAATAAAAGTAGATAGAAGAAAGTAAACCTCAATAAACAGAGGACTATTTTATGATCATTGATTTGATGAGTCAATGTTTTATAGATGCCAATTGTCTTTAAATTAATGTATGGATTTAATGTAATGCTGATCAAATCAATTACTAGGCATTGACAATAGAGTTCTAAAATTTGAATTGAAACACCAAGAACCTAGAATAACCAAAGCTGTGTAGACAATGGAGTCAAAGAACTTACTACCTGATTTCGGAATTCCAGGTATGCTGTAAAGATGCATTAAGAGAATATGGTGCCCACATATGAGTGGCAAATGGATCAGTGGGACAGAGCAGAGACCCCAGAAGTCAATTCACATGTGTTATTCAGTTTTGATATGGCACAAATAGCATCCAATGGGGGAAAATTTTTTCTTCAACACATTGTGGCATAATTGGATAATGATATGAGACAAAAAAATCAACCTAGACCCCTATTTCACATCATTAGCAAAAGTTAATTTATGATGTACAGTATTCATAAACATAAAGACTAAAATTAAAATTCTAAAAGGAAACAAATAAGTTCCTCATTTGGAATTAGCATGAGTTTCTCTCATAGGACACAGATAGCAACAAGTGAAAAAATTAACAAATGAGAATTTATCAAAACTAAAAACCTCTGCTCACCAAAAGATATTTTTTTCCTTAACAATGAATAAGTAAGCCAAAGACTGGAGGAAAATACTTACAAAACGTGTATCTGATGGAGAACTGGTATCCAGGTTCTATTTTAAAACTCTTACAACTCAAAAACAAAATGACAAATAGCATAATAAAAATTAGGCAAAGATTCAAACAGACATCTCACAAAGGGACATGCACCATCGGTCAGTAGAGATGGCGGTCAGGGTCCGGGAACTCCAGTGTTCTCTCGATGGGAAGTTGACTCCAGTCACAGGAACCTGTTGCACCCCAGCAGGCCGCATATTCAGAATCGGTGCGTTTCCATGTATGCAAATTTTACATCAATTTAAAATTACATATGTAAATGCATAAACAAATAATATCAAAATGAAAAAAAAAGAAAATTATGTATAGAATAAAAGAGTTGAATGGTAAAATCGGAAAAAAAATATGTGAAATGTACAACTTTCTCCCGGTGGCTGGGCCGGTGGTGGGGGATTTTGGCACAACTTGCCCTCGTCTAGACACCCCAGGGCAGGTGCCACCTGGAGCACTCCTTCCCAGCACCCCCTCCAGTGGGGGAAAGGGTGGGGAGCCTGGTTCCTCCGGGTTGGAGGCCGTGCTGTGAACCGCAGTCCTGGCCCTCTGCCCACGCCTGCACCCCTCAGGCTCCTTTTCATTATCTGTAAACAAGCAGCTGTGTGCATGAGGGAGGGGTATGGCTGGGGGAGGAAGGGAGGCTCCTATGGCATCCTTGGGGGCAGTGTGATGCTGAGGCCCAAGACCATCTTTCTGAATCACAGGTGACCACCTTGCAGGCGAGTCCTGCAAGAAGTAGATTTGCGGATCCCAATGTACCCTCCCCGGGCTCGGTACTCTGCGATTTCACCCTCCGCCAAGTGTAAAAGCGCATAGTGATAAGGGGTCCCCTGTAAATGAGGCTGCAACCCTGGCAGAGGGCCTAATGTGCATTTAGTGACATCCTCGGAGACCAATCGCCTGTCTGGGGACCATCGGAGCTGAGGCTCATTTACATTAGCGTCTGGGAGGCAGCTGCCAGCCTGGACTCTGCAGCGCTGAGCACTTCAGGGACTTCTGCTAACTGGGCAGCAGCTGGCAGCGGCCCAGAGTGTGGGGTCAGAAAAACCTCTTCCCACCCAACCTACCAGCCCTGGAGCCTGGCTCCCACCCCCCGCACACCCAACCGATCCCCAGGCAGACAGCAGCTCAGCCGCAGCATGTCTTGGCACGCTGGGCAGAAGTAAGAAGACTGATGGGAAAAGAACGACCACTGCCCATTTAAAAAGCAGAGGCTCTGATCATCCAGTCTCCTGGAGCTATCCAGAGGTGCAAAAAAGTGTATTTTGACACATGATGTGGTGGAGAAGAATGTCTTAAGGCCCAAAGCCAAGTGTGAAATGGACCGTGGTTTTGAGACCAGCACAGCCTGCCAGCTTTTGAGAAAAGGGTCAAAGGCTGCTCCCCTGGTTTGGGGAAAACCAGTTTCAGGTGGAGCTTGACAGGAATTCGACTTGAGTACTGAGCTGGACTCTGCAGACACTGTAGCACAGCCAAGAATGAGGGTGGACAGAGGCAGGAGACCCCGAGGAAGGCACCTGGAGGACCTGAAGTCGATGTCCCGAGGCCCCTCCTGTCCCCGGGCCTCACCTAACCATCCACACACAGCATTCTCTGCAGACCTTTCTCTCTCAAGGCGCAGGTGCCTGCCCTGAGTTGGCCCAGTCTTTCTGAAGGAAAATTTATTTTCTCTGCCTTCTCCTGGTGGGTGTGAATAAGGAAATACACCATCCCAGCCGGCACTGGCTATCATCTGGCCACCATGAGACGCACCAGCCTCAGGGTGACATCAGTGCTAAGAAGGGTGAAGTAGAGAGACTGGAAAGAACTCAGGTCCCTAATGTCAACATGGAACCCCAGAGCACCCTGTACCTGAAGCCCACCTGCCTCTCACACCTGTTGTGTGAGACTCACATCTTCTTGGTGATTCAGACTTTGGGAATCAGATGTCTTGTCTTGGGTGCACAAAGCTCCTGATGGGTCCAGCGGACTTCAAGAAAGATGTGACCCACTGCCTAGCAGAGGCTCACAACAAGAGAAGCAGGTCAGAGCACAAGAATCTAGAGTTTGCTTCCAACTTTCACAAAATGTAGTTTGATCAGCCTTTCTACAAAGATGCACTTGATTTGCATGTGAAGGATTATGGATATTCTTCAGTTCCACCAAGAAACATGTTCTCTCCTTTGTTTTATGAAACCTAACTCCTGCTTGATCTGCCCTTCAAGTTACACTTTTGGAAAAAGCATAGGTACGAGAAACATCTCACACTTCTCTTGAAGAAAAACTCCAATTGAAGTGCAAGGGCAGATGCTGGCTGCTACGTGGTCTCCTGGTGGAGGAGGAGTAGAGAGGGTGGGGCATGGGCAACAGGGAGAGAGCTCCTGCCCCATCCAAAGAGCGACTTGCAGCATGGCGGGGCCCAGGACCACCCGATCTGATTCCTCCAAAGAAGCTGTAAGATGGCATTTGTGTGTGACTACTCCAAATTTTTCAAGTTATTAAAAAAAAAAAAGGCAGATCAACCTTGTAGAGACAAAATATACCCGAGGCTGGCCCAGCAGACCTCCAGCTGCTGCTGAGCCCGTGCCCTGTGTCTCCAAAGACGCAGCTGGCGAGGTGCCAAGCCTGTCCTCATGCTGCTGTTTTACAAGGCCGATGATCTGGTAACAACCTTGATTTCTAATAACTGGGATTAAGTAAACTAGGACAAATCCACTTAGTGGAATGTCAGCAACTGTTTACAAAAGGTATATACAAAGAGGAACTTGAGAGGATCGTGCCTGGGATATAATGCCAAGGGTGGAGGATGGAGTCTGCGCAGTGTAAAAATAACATGATTGATGACCCTGGCAAAGGACACCCAATACAACTATTAAAAATCAACTCTAAATCAAAATGAACCCAATATTGCCTAGAATGGAAAGAAAAGCATTCCTCCTTCTGTTCCTTATACTTGTCTGAACTTTACAAATTGTCTATTTCATAATCAGGGAAAGCACAAACTTTGTTTTGGGGTTTCTGAATCATTAAATGACTTTGCTGAACACTGTCCTCTTCCACCTCAACCTCAGCAGGCCAAGCTCAGAAGCAGTCAAATCTGCAAACTTTTCCAGAGCAGCTATTTTGTGCCATACTCTGGACCAGACATGGAGGATGGAGCTGGATTAGAGCCAGCCCTGTCCTAGAGGCCCACATGACTTTAAAACAATGCAGAGAGAATCAGGACAGCACAGATCATTACCTGGAGTCCAGAGGACATGCACTGGTCCAATCTTCAGATGACTGATAAGGGGCAGTGTCAAGGTGAGCTGTGGGCCTTGCAAGGGTGCCCCAGTTGAATGAATAGGGGAACGGGGCTCTAGGCAAGGATCCTCGTAGCACAGACACAGAAGCAAAGAACAGCATAGCCTTTGCAGAGAACCAGTTATTTGAGTCATTTTCTGTTGCTATGATGAATTACCTGAAGCTGAGTACTTTAAAAAGAATAAAGGTTTATTTAGTTTATAGTGTTAGAAGAAGAAAGTCCAATATCATGTGGCCTTTTCTTTTTGGCTCTGATAAGGACCCTCCTTGCATGCCTCACATTGTGGCAGATGGCATCATCGTGGGAGCACCTAAGAGAAAGAGAGACATCTGATGGAGAAACAGGAAACCAGAGTAATGGGATATCCTGGACATTAGTGACTCCATTTTGGTTCTGGAACTACATATTGGCCCTGGGCTGGGGCTTATGAGCTGCCAAGAAAAAGAAACTTGGGATGCCTTGTTCCCATGCCCTGCCCCCAAGGTCCCTAAATACAGGAATCTGTTGTTACCCCACCACAGGCACCCAAGGTCAATTCTGGCATATTACACTCAAGGCCATTTCCAACTTGCTCCTATCCCTTCATAAAAAAAAAAAAAAAAAAAAAGATTTAAAAACCCTATTCAAGTGACTCTGGCTGCTCCCCAACTCTACTGGGCAGCCTGGCAGGCTGCCCCTGTCAATCAACTTTGCTTTCTGAGCACAAGACTCTGTCCCCAGAGATTTCTTTGAGTGTCTGTCCTAACACAGAGAGCTTCAGGGCGAGGTTCATGCTGTTTAACACTGTGCTCTCAGGGACAAACTCCCCCAGAGACCAGCATTAACCCTTCAAAGGGCAGTGTCCCCAGGACTTTGTTATTCCCCACGAGGCCTCACCTCCCAAGGGACCAGCTCCCAGCACGCGCGCCTTTGGGGAACATCAGAGCCTCCAGGTGATGACAAGGGCCACCCTCATGTGCTGGCCACACACCCTTCAGACCTCCTAGCTGCTGCTGGGTGGTCAGGTGGCACGAGCCTCTCCCAGTTAGGTGGGGGTCAGTGTCCACTCCAGGCCAGGGTCAAGTGCAGAAGTTCTGAAGCTGGTCAGTTCACAACTGCACCCATGGCCTATATTGACTCATTTCTTTGCTTGCAAGGACCCAGGGGCAGACTCCCGGGGTGACTGGAACCTCGGGATTCCTGAGCGCCCTCCCCGCAGCACAGCCGTTAGCTATTGCCCGATCCCAAGGAAGCTGGAGAAGCAGAGCCCGGAGCACTGCCCTCAAGAACCACATCTGACCACAAGCTTCCCTCTGCAGCTCGTGGGGTCCCAGGAGGACAGCTCAAAGCCCTGACCACAGGGCATGGCCAACCCTCTGCATCCTGCGCTGCCCGCAGGGGCCAGGAACCCGCGAGCGAGCACGGAACACATGCCCTCGTTGCCCACGGGAAGTGTGTGCACGAAGAACGGCTGGCCTGCCGCTTCCCCTCGGGGCTGGCACAGGGTGCGGATGTGAGCTGGCAGAGCCACTGTCCAGAAAAGGAGAGGCTGGTGGCTCTGCACAGCTGGGACGCAGCTGAGCCCAGTTGTGGAGGACCTTAGATAAGGAGAACTGCGATCCCGACCACAGCCTCTGACCAGGGCCAAGACTCTGCTCTGGGTGGAGCCAGGTGGGCTTGGACAGAGGCAGGTGGCCAGGAGAGGCGGGCTGCTCCAGCAGGGAGCCAGCGGGGAGCCAGCCATGGCGGGGCTAAGACAGGGCACCAGGAGCTGGCACTGTGAGACGAGCCGTTTCCCAGTCACCGGTGGCCATTGGACCAAGGGGCTCTTCACAGGCATTGGGGACAGAGTTGCTGCTGCAATCCATGCCCCCCAGGTCCTGGAGGGGGTGCATACCTGCTGTGAGCATCGTCTTCGCTTGTGGAAACAGGGTAAGCCCAGCCCCACGCTGGGTGTGGCACCAAGCGGGCCCCGGTGAGCCAACCATGTCTCACTCCATGGAAGGCAGTGGAACTGGGCTCCTGGGCCAAAGGTGTCCATGGAAGCTAATCCCCCCGAGACCTTGGAAAGAGCTTTGGCTTTCCCTAGGCCAGGGCCAGGGTGTCCAGCTGACCTTACCCAGGTCACAAGAGTCAGGGAAACCTCTGCCGTCTTCAGGATCATACAGCGGAGGCTGTCACCGTCTCCACACGCCCGGCCAATGCTCCCCAGTGCCAGCGGGGAGCCTTCCTGTGAGAACCCGCTGCGTTAGACCTGTGTGACCCTACCGTCACCCTCCACTGCCACCATCCCCTGTGCACGTCCCCACCTCCCATCTATGCTCTGGACTCCTCCAGGCCAGGGGCTGAGTTTATTCGTGTCCAACTCCAGAACCTAGCTCAATAAAAAGTGGCATGGGACAGAAGGGAACTGGATGGACATTTCTGCAGACTGACAGTGTGTCAGGCTCCCGGGACACAGGTGGCTGAGGCCTGCAGCCTGTGCCCAGGGTGCTCACCGTCTCGCTGAAGTGGGCATCCCGGCAGGTAATGAGGCCTCATCTCTGGAGGCATGGAGGCAGAGGCTGAAGCAGAGTCTGGCAGACACCCAGAAAGGGCATTACAACTCCAATGGGTGGTGGCCAGATGGCTTCAGTGTCCCTTCCAGCCCTTGGATCCCCTGACTCCAGCCATAGCCCTGGAACCTACTGGCTCCCAAGTACCCATCCACGGTCTTCCGGTTTGCAGCAAGCAGGCCATGAACAGAGAGCCGTAAACAAGGGCTGAGTCACGCTGAGGAATGCCTGAGCAGGAGCCCTCCCTCCTCTGGAACCCGCATAGACTCACCAGGGCTCAGCTCCGTTTGTTTGCTCTTTGGAGTTTATGTTGCTGCACGAAAACTAATACCAAAACAAGCCCACGGACATCTGACCACCCATGTTTAGCCATTTCTGTATCTGAGTGTGAGTCAGTCCACATTCAACGTATCTGTGCTGGACAAGCCGGAAGGGACGCAGCCCACCCATTGCAGCCCACCCCTAAGGTACCCACTGTGCAGCAGCCTCCTTGTCCCGTGGGAAGCATAGGGTAGGTCTCAAGGGTTGCCATTTTTAGTGCCCTTCTTGTGCTGGTGGCTCTATGCGGGTTCAATCTCTAATCTTTGTTCACCATAAATCCCCAGCAAGAATGGACTCCTCTTTCCTGACACTCCAAAACCAAATCCATGAGTGAGTTTTTGAGAACCCAAAACATGTATTGGATGCTTTATATATTGGACTTGTTTCTGGTCTTCTCAAGGTATTAAGTAAGTGTTAAAAGCTATTTCACAGATTGGGATGCAGAGGTTCAGAAGGATAAGGGGTTTTTTCCAGAGCCCTTGGTCATCTGTGCTCCTCCTGGTTCTGGCTCATGGGCTCTTTTCCTTCCATGTTGATTCTTTCAAACCTGTTCCCTTCCCAGTAAGTCCAATCTGCTAATATGCCAACTTCCACCTGTTCAGGCCCCAAAACAGACATGAAGACCAAAAGTATAGAAAAGAAGACACAGAAACACACCCACATAAATACAGTTTTCTCATACTAGACAAAGGCTCCATAAACATACACTGGAGAAAAGATACCTTCTTCAACAAATGGTGCTGGGAAAACTGGAAATCCATATGTAACAAAGTGATATGAGACCCCTATCTCTTACCCTGCACAAAACTCAACACAAAATGGATCAAGGACCTAGGCCTTAGACCAGAGACCCTACGCCTACTAGAAGAAAATGTAGGCCCAATCTCCATCATGTTGGCTTAGGAACCAAATTCCTCAAAAAGACTCCTAAAGTGCAAGAAGTAAAATCAAAAATCAATAAATGGGATGGAATCAAACTAAACACTTCTTCACAGCAAAGAAAACAATCAAGAATGTGAAGAGAGAGCCTACAGAATGGGAGAAAATCTTTGCGATCTGCACCTCACATAGAACATTGAGGATATATAAAGAACTCAAAAAACTCAACACACACACACACCCCCCACAAAAAACCAAATAACCCAATTAATAAATGGGCAAAGGAATTGAATAAGCACTTCACAGAAGAAATATGATCATTCAACAAATATATGAAAAACTGTTCAACATCTCTAGCAATTAGAGAAATGCAAATCAAAACTACTCTGAGATTTCATCTCACACCAGTCAGAATGGCAATTATCAAGAATACAAATAACAATAAATGTTGACGAGGATGTAGGGAAAAAGGTACACTCATACATTGCTGGTGGGACTGGAAATGGGTGCAGCCACTATGGAAAGAATATGGAGATTCCTCAGAAAACTTGGAATGGAACCACCATTTGACTCAGCTATCCCACTCTTTGGTATATACCCAAAGGACTTAAAATCAGCATATTACAGTGACACAGCCACATCAATGTTTATAGCAGCTCAGTTCACAATAGCTAAGCTCTGGAATCAACCTAGATGCCCTTCAACAGATGAATGGATAAAGAAAATATGGTATATATACACAATGGAATATTACTCAGCCTTAAAGAAGAATAAAATTATGGCATTTTCCAGCTAATGTATGGATGTGGAGACTATCATGCTAAGTGAAATAAGCCAATCCCAAAAAACCAAGGGCTGAATGTTCTCTCTGATATGCAGATGCTAACTCACAATAAGCCATGGGAGAGGGAAGAGTAGAAGTTCATTGGATTATACAAAGGGGAATGAAGGGAAAGGAGGAGAATAGGAATAGGAAAGACAGAACGAATCAAACATAACTTTCCTGTGCTCTGATATGAATACACAACCCATGTAACTCCACATCACGCACAACCACAGAAATGGGAAGTTACACTCCATTTATGTATAAAATGTCAAAACACACTCTACTGTCATGTGTATCTAAAAAGAACAAATTTTAAAAAAAGAAGTGGCTTGAATAGCAATGTCAAAAGTCCAACTACAGTGGCTTAATCAAAAAGGCCCTTACTTATGTCAGGTGGCATGATATCTGGAGTGGGCATTCTGGAACTGTGCACCTTGTGGCCTCCTGCTCCACCACCCTCACCTTGAAGCTTGCATCGGCATGAACACAAGGAAGGTGTTGTACCTCCAGACACCCCAACAACCTTCCCAGCAAGGAGAAAGGAAGAAAAGGTTTATGTCGCCCTCATGTTTTCCTTCTTATGTAGAAAACAATACGTTTGCCTGTGAGAATTGTCTGCACTTCGCTGGCATGACTGGTTTGCTTGGCCACTTTTAGTGGCACGGCACCTGAGAACGTCCACAGTAACTAGTCATGGCTGCTCTGTAGAAAACCGAGTTTCTGTGGACAGGAAAGAGGGCCATCTTGGATCAGTGGTCAGCTGCCGGCCACGCCTGTCTCCACATTTGACCAGCACCGAGTCGCCTGCAGTCTAACTACTCAGTTTCTTCAATGCACCTCTCCTCTCCTTGCCGAGATCCTACTCCGTGCAGATCGCAGCAGCTTCTGTGTTCCGTCCACCTCCGCAGCTACAGCAATCTTTGTAAAGCATGGACATCTTGGCCCCAGCTCCGCCACCCCCACTTCCTCCCACTGCTTATGAAAAGGAGTCCACACTCTGCAAGCCGCGGAGGCCCCTGGAGAACCCACGCAACCCACTCCCTCCCCCGTTTCTTAAGCTTCCCAGGGTCCAGCTGCCCACCGTCTCCCGAGCCCCATGCTCCAACCCCGCTGCCCTGCACCTCCTTCCTTGTACCGTCCCTCTGCCTGGGACGACTGTCCTGACTACTCTACCGTGTGAAACTCCCTTTAGGTCTCAGCTGGAGTCCACTTCCCCACTTGCCTCTAGCTGAACCCCCAGGGGAGGTGACCACTCCCTCTCCAGGGTACCTCTTGGCCAGTGCTGCCTGCAGTCTCACCTGGGAGTCCCCTGAGTCGTCATACAGTCTGCTTGGTGGCTTGCCTCTGCTTAGTGCCATTCTTCTTCCAGTACCAGCTTCCTGGGATCCACATTTCCCCATCTGTGGTGCTCAGAGTCCTATGACACCAGGTGAGATGTCAACCAGAGTTAGCATCTCCTGAGGCTTGACACATGCCCGGCTCCTCAGTCACGCTGGGCTCAGAGCCCCTGTCCCTAGCTGAACAGGCACCCATCAATGGCAGGAGCTCTAGTGCATTCCTTTAGGTCCCCTTGCCTGGCACAGAGCTCTGTCACTACAGGTGGCCAGGGGGTGCACTGAGGTGCTGGTGAGATGTGAGGCCCCCACCCCTCTTCATCCCAGAACCTTCTGCACCCCTTGGTCTGCCGAGCTGCACTAGCCCATGGGCCCCTGAGCCAGTCTTTCTTCCTTTCTTTTTCTTTCTTTCTCTGGTGTGTTTTTGGCGCACTGCAGCTGTGTATCATGATGGGGTTGGGGGCTACATACTTGTTCGTGCACAATGTCGCGATGACATTTGGCCACTATCACTCGCCAGCACTGCCCCTGCCTGGCCCCTCCCTTCCCCTCCTGATCCCCTTGGAGTTTCCTGGCCTGGGCCTCTCACACTCCAGGCACCCACTCAGTACAATCTCACTCCACCACATGTGACAAAGGAACCTCTCGCCTGGCGTCTCTGGTCCCAGGGCTCATTCTGTCCAGGTTGGCAGTGCTGGCACGGTGGGCACTTGATAAACGCTGGTTGTTCTTATTGCCAGTCTTCTGGTGAGCCAGCGAGACGTCCATTACCCCAGCTGCTGTCTGGCATTCCCGTGTGACGTGCGCCCCCCTGCCTTTTAGGGCCACATGCCATCCCTACAGACCTGGTGAGCCACCATCCTTAAACTGCCACCATGGCTCTCTGGAATGGTGGCAGGGAGCTCAGAGCCGTTCCCTGCCCCTCACCCCTGCCACCTGCCTCCTACTACCCAGCAGCTGAAGGGACCCACTGACAGGTGAAGTCATACCTGTGGCTCCTCAGAGCACGGGGGCTCCCCTCCCCACTCACCTGGGGAAAGTTGGTGGGATGGTGTGGTGGGCTACAGGTCCACCCCCAGCTGACCCTCCCGCCCCACGGCCTGCACGCCTGCTCTTCCTTCTGTTGGTGGCACACAGCAAGTGGGACACTTGAAATCCAGACTGCATGGGTGACTGAGACAGGTGGCAGGAAAGATCACTGGCTGTCCCGTGAGCTCAGGCACCTGGAGGTTGTTTGGAGTTGGACGGTGGAGCATTTGTAGCTGGTGACCTCTCCTGGGAAAGCAGAAGTCTGACTCCAGGTACAGGCTCGGATGGTCGCCTCAGTAAGGTGGGCCAGCTGGATCCGGGCCAGCTCCTCTCCGGCCATCCCAGTCCCCCTCATCAGCTGGTAGCAGACACACTGCAGGTGCCAGTAAAAATTGAATTCATTAGGTGTCCTCACGGCACTTTCTTGGGAGCAGGGGGCTGTGAGTCTGGTGCCCCCGCCCCCCCTTTGCGGGGTCTCCTCTCTGGAGTGTTGGTGGAGCCTAATGTGAGGGTCCCTTCCTCAGGGACAGCCCTGGGAGACTAAGCATTGCAGACTGCATTTCCTCCTGCTTAGGTGGCCGCTGCCTTCTCTGCTTCGCCTGGGGTGGCCCCTGATCTCCTGAAGGCTCCAAGCTGTCAGGAAAGAAGAACTCGGATGAGCCTGCAGCGCGCAGAGCACCTGGAAGGTGTGGGGACCCAGCCACATGACAGAATGCTGCCCTTGTGGGACTCCAGGTCGTCAGGGACAGACGGTGAGCCTGGGAATCAGCACCCAGATTGGTGAAGTTGGGGACCAAGGGAGTCTTGAACGGGACTGATAGAGGCTCCCGGAGCGTGACCAGGTAAGGCTGAATGTGTGGAGTACTGAGGAGACTCAGAGCTTCGCAGGATGAGGAGCTGGAGGAAACTGTGTGGCTAGGAGGCCCAGAGGATATGGGGGCATGGCCGCAGGCAGGGCAGGTGGCTCTGGTCTGGTAAGGATTTTGGATCTATTGGAAGTGGAGCCCAAAGCCACTGGAGATCGTGGCCTTTGACTTCCCCTTCCCTACATCCCTCAGCTCTGAGGAGGAGGTAGGCAGGAGCCAGGTGGGCCAGGGGAGCTCAAGGTCCCTGTGCTCAGGGGAGGCAGGTGTCAGATCAGATCTGCTTCAGGGGTGGAGGCACCAGGAATGGCCAGTGGTTCAGGAAGGAAGAGAGGAATTAAGGGCCACTTCTTGGTTTGGGGCAGAGCCACAAGGCCCATGCTGATGCTGTTTCTGTCTTGGGTAACACGAGAGAAGGGCTGGAACTGGCAAAAATCAGAGTACCACCTGGTCAGGTGAGGTTCAAGGTGAGTTCACCTTCAAGGTGGAGAAAGCCGGACTGGTGGGGAGGAGAGTCTGAGCTCAAGGGAAGGCTGGGTGCAGAAGGGAGTTTCAGAGTTGGTCCAGGATGGGTGTATTGAGCAACATGTTGGGTGTGCCCACCTGGGGGTGGGGGAAGGCCAAGGGCCAGCCCTGGGGCACTCCAATTGTGAGGAGGGGTCTCCAGGAGGACAGGAAGCAAGGAGGCAAGCAACCACCTGCGAGGTGGAAAATCTATCCAGGGAAGGTTCTAGAAGGAGTACCTGGCCAGTCACATCCAATGATGCTGGGAGGTGAAGGCAGATGAGGACAGGGACCTGAGCCCCAGCTTTGGCTACCCTTGGAGCCATCTCACGGGGACCCTGGAGACAAGCACCCAGCTGGAGATACTGGAGGGAAGGGTGAGAAGGTGGAGATCATGGCTGGGGCAACTCTCTGAAGTGCTGTGAAGGAAACAGAAGACGGTGGTAGAGAGAGGAGGGACCTCACTGGAGACCACCTAGGAAGTCCCTCAGGAAGGTGTGATAGACGTGGCCCCCACTCCTGAGCCTGACTCCCAGGTGGAATATGCAGAGACCCCATCCTGGCTGGGAGCTGGGGAGGAGGAATTCTCACCCCTGTGCACGGACTATCAGCAAGAGCAAGGGAAGAAAGCCAGGCGGACAGGTGGGGAAAGAAGCTGCGACCCGCAGAGCAGGTGGGTTTACTGACTAGGGACCTGTACGCCTGATCCCAAGTGAGAACAAGGACCCAGCTGTATGGTTTTCTCAGCCATAACCAGCAACCAGGTGCAGGCAGAGGCGGCAGGTAGGTGGGGTGGAGAAGCTGTGGATGATTGTGCGCTGGGAGATCAAGAGACGGTGATTGGCAAGTGGGTGCATGAAATCAGGACTGTGGGTGGGCGGCTGAGGTGGGTGGCAGCAAAGATCTCTGGCTGTCCCTGAGAACAGGAGCTGGATGGTGCAGGGCCTTGGAGGCTCCGCTCCCAGCGCTCTGAGGACTCAGCAATAGCCACAAAGCTGACCCTGGCAGGAGACTCCCTCTAGTACTCCAGAGGCCCCGTGGGGTGAGGCAGAAGCTGGTCCCCAGACAAAAGCACCTGCTCAGCATTTCCACCTGCCTGGGCCTCCTTCCCTCGCTCCCTTCTTCCCCAGTGAATCCTTAAACAAGTGTCCAGCTTCAGGTTCTGCTTCTAAAGCAGAGGGATGTCCACGTGTCCAGAGCAATGACTGGCCCACTGCGTCTGTGGCTGCATACCCATGAATTCAGCCAGCCATGGATTGAAATACTTGGGGGAAAACATGTCTACTAAAGACACACAGATGATTTTCTTGTCATTATTTCCAAAACAACACAGTAGACAACTACCTGCACCTACACATTGTATTAGGGGCTAAGTGATCTAGAGGTTACTTAAAGGACACATGCAGATGCATGTGAGTTGTATGCAAATTCTCTGCCATTTTATATAAGGAGCCTGAGCTTCCTTGGAAAAGGGTCCTGAAACCAACCCCCTGTGCATCTTGAGGGTACTGAGGTTCTCGGTGAGGGTGTTGAGGATGTTGGGAAATTTCAGCCAGAAGGGCCAGGAAGATGCATGTCAAAGGAATGAGGGGCTTTGCAGAGGAAGGGACATATAGGAAATGGCATGAAGAAAAGAAGACACTCCCCCTGTGGCTCACAGATTTGGGGATGGGGAACGTGTAGGACCTGAACAGCCACATTTACATTGGCACAGGAAGGTGACTGGAGAGGAACTCTTTTTGTGGAGGGGGGTGGTATTGAGGATTGAACTCAGGGCACTCGACCACTGAGCCACATCCCCAGCCCTATTTTGTGTTTTATGTAGAGACAAGGTCTCACTGAGTTGCTTAGTGCCTCGCCCTTGCTGAGGCTGGCTGTGAACTTGCGATCCTCCTGCCTCAGCCTCCCAAGCCACTGGGATTACAGGCCTGCGCCACCGCGCCCAGCCTAGGATAGGAACTCTTGACAGACCATGAGTTCCGGCATTCAGGGGAAGAGGCGGGTGGCCACGGAAGGACCGGTGATGGGGTCAGCCTCGGGAATGCTCAAGACCTACATAGGAAGTGGGGGTCCTGATGATCAGGGGCTCGGCTTCTCCCAGGGCCTGAGAGCACTTAGGTCTCGGTGGGTTTGGTCCTGGGGCTCAGAGCTCACTCTGACAGGCGCCTCAGGGTGCTGGGCTCAGCAGAGCTGTATGCTGGTATTGATGGGAAGAGCATATTCCATCTCTCTAGATGATGGAAGAGCCATCTCTCTAGATTTGTAGAAACTATGCCAATTTAGTTTTCTAACCCTAAAGCTAGGAATCTGCTGGGGCCTGGTGATTTGGAGAAATTTCACTCAGACTCCCAATTTCTGGGCTCTGTGCCTCCAAAAGGCCCCTCTCCTTCCCAACCCCAACATTCCACCCCCAGAAGAATTTCTGTGGCTTCTCAACAGCTTGCTCCCTGGGGCCTTCCTCAGCAGTCCTGCGCTCCCACGTCCATCCCAGGGCTGACGGGATTCTGGGCCCTGCACTCTGGACACAAATGATGCCTGAGGTTTGCTCCAGGTCAGCAAAACAAGGCAGCAGGAGTGCACCGTCTTGGGCCCAGGCAGGGCACCCACTTCCTCCTGCTTACCGCGCTGCCCTGACTCCCACACTAGGGTGACCTACCTTCTCCCCTGGTCTCAGGTGGAATGTTTTGGCCACACACAGCTCCTAGGACTCAGCCTCTATCCCAAGGGGCTTTGCCCAGAAATTTTTTCCCAGACGCATAATGCTGTCATTGCCAGGAATCTGGGGAGCCCTGTTGCTGCTCTGTGCAAGCCGGTTGTGCAGGGAGTGGGGTGCAGCTTCTGGGTGGTGCTCCAGAGGGCCTGCACCTTCCTGAGCCTCAGTCTTCTTGTCTGGACAGAGAGGGTATCAACAGTGCCATGGACACTTTCTAGCACTTTCCTTGTTCTTATCACTAACACTTTGTAACAGTCATATTAGTTATTAGTTATTAACCTGGGGAACAGGGCATCCCTCCACTTTCCACAGGGTAACCTGAGCCTCAGTGATGTTAGGTGGCTTGCCCACCTCCCGGGGCTTTTAGTTAGCTGAGACAGGATTCCACATGGGTCTGTGTTACTTTGAAACCTTGGTCCTTATGTGTCCTGCCCTGGCACAAAGTCAGGAGCCCTAGGGCCCCCTCGCCAGCTCTGCCACTGACCTGGTCCTCCTGCTGATAGGAGCTCAGTTGCCCTATCTGTACAGTGGAGGGTCCCTTCCAGTTCTATCCCTGTTGAGTGTTTGGAAACGGAAGTCCTAGGCTTGGAGGAGTGAACACAACTGCACGAGAATTCAAAATCCCCTTCTTACTGGGTTCTGCCTCAAGTTTCCAAAATGCTTTGAAGATACAAAGCACATATGTTAATTTGAAAGCCGCGGTCAGAGGAGGTGAGTACACAAACATCTCCACTGTCCTTCTGGGAGGTCCCCAAACTAAGCCAAAATGTTACCACGCACATAACTTTTTGAGGGCTTTATAACAAATAATGCCAAAATATAGCTTTTTATGGGTTATATTTTATTCCTAGTGGATCCTCCCCCCATGCAATCACTGAGCCAGAAACCAGCTCAGAGACTCCTCAGGCCTAATGCAGGGGAAGGCAGGGTTGCGGGGCTCCCTGTGCCCCTTTGGCATGCCAGGCATCTGTACCTGCAGGAATGTGCAGCTGAGAAGCCAAGGCCCCGAGAGGTGGCCTGCCCCTTCACCCCAGTGTTGCTGTGCTCAGGCCCTGAGCAGATCTTTGGGGGTCACGGTTGACACTGAGCCAGGGCATGAACTTGGCTCTCCTGACCCTCTGCCAGTGCTTGTCCCTCCTCCTCCATTTTCCAGTATTTCTCAAATCACAGCGGAGGGGAGCTCCCCAGTAGCCAGGGCCCCACCTGACTTGAGCCTGAGCAACTTCACTGTTACCACTACAAAGTTTGATGGGAAAAAACTTCC
Source organism: Geosciurus inauris (assembly GCA_004024805.1). Classification (NCBI taxonomy): domain Eukaryota; kingdom Metazoa; phylum Chordata; class Mammalia; order Rodentia; family Sciuridae; genus Geosciurus; species Geosciurus inauris. The sequence continues at coordinate 39,291 of PVHX01001602.1, forward strand.
ATTGCTTACAGAATCAAAAACATTTAGAAGTGAAGTCATGCTTGTTCCTTTCTTTTTTTCTTGCCCTTGAATTGGTTTCAGAAAAAAAAAAAAGGAAAGCCCCTGCCGTGGAGAAGGCAGAGAAGACAGTAATAAAAATATGCTTTCCCACTGGGACAGGGGGACTTGGTATTGCAGATACACGTGTGTGTGTACACATGTGCATGGGTACACGTGTGTGGTGTGTGCATGTGTGTACATGAGCATGTGTGTGCACATACCCCATCCCCATTCTCAGAGAGTCAGGGCCCCAGGTCCTGTCAGGACATCTGGCTCAGCCCTGAGAGGCGCCCACAGCTGGCAGCCAGGGCTTTGTTTATGCTCCCAGATGCTGATGTACACAAACGAGTGTCTGGGCTGCTCTGAAGTCACAGATGGGGAACCCACAGGGCTCTGGGCCAGCTGTGCAGGTAGAGAGAGCCCCGCACAGACGACACGGCAGGGGACTGCCAGCTGCAGCCAGGAAAGGAGGTTCTAGAAAGAGCCCTGGGTTGAGCACGGGCCCAGTCGTGGCTTAGACCTTGGTCTCCAGACTCGAGCACGCCCTGGGCTTCCGTAGCCTTCCCCGTGTCCCTGGAGCCCCAGCACCCAGTTCACCCAGCAGCGACCATTGTTCATACAGAGAGCCCACCAAAGTGCTCCCTGGAGGTGGCAGGGACCCATGTGCCCCGAGCACAGCACCAGGCCCTTTACCACAGGGCCCTGCAGCAGGCAAGCACAAATCCTTCATGACTGAATTCCTGAACTCAGGGATGCTGGGATGCCGGGCCAACCCTCCAGCGTACTCGCCCCTCTTTGGGTCGGGGTCTCGCCGGCACCTGGCAGACAGGGAGGCAGGGAACGGTGTCAGAGCTTACAGAGCAACTCAGAGAAAGAGAAAAGGCAGCCCAGGAGCACGCTGGCCACCATGAAGGACCAGCATGCAGGGTCAGGTCGTCACTGTTGGTGAGAGTGCAATGTCCCCGCCCCAGGGGTGGCATTTCTCTCATCTCGGGGTCTTTGAAATAGACCACTCAGCTTGAGAAAAGTAAGCAACTAAGCTTAGAGCGTAATGAAAACTGATTTCTCATTGTTGAGAATATTGAAAATACAATGAAAAGAGTAACCATAGGTATCCAAGTGCGCACCCAATGGCTCTTGGAGGGTTTTGTTTTTGTTTTTTGGTACTGGGGAGGTATTTTCTTCCTGTCTGTTTTGTTTTGTTTGGGTCCTGAGGAATCTAATCCAGAGGTCCTTGAACCACATCCCCAACCCTTTTTATTTATTTATTATTTATTTGGAGACAGGGTCTCACTAAGTTGCTTAGGGCCTCACTAAGCTGCCGAGGCTGGCCTTGAACTTGTGATTCTCCTGCCTCAGCCTCCCGAGCCGCTGGGATTACAGGTGCATGCCACTGGGTCTGGCCCTCTTCTAGTCTGTTCTCTCTCTCTCTCTTCCTCTCTTGGTCTCTCTCTTTCTCTGTGAATGAGAGAGAGAAGAAAGTATAAATGGGAACAAATCACATTGCATTCTATATCCAACTGTTTTCAGTGAACACTTTACTGTGAACACTTCACCATGTGTTAGTACCTGAGCTCAGGATCCAGCATCCCTTTTTCCCAGCCCCATGACCTTGGAATTCATCTGGCCTTGCTGTGCTCCCAGGATCTCGTCTCTAAAATAGCCACAGTTTTACTAGGGCAGCTGGTGTTCACCAATATCAATTACCCCTCTTGGTGAATATATTGCCAAACCCTATTTCCCAGCCTCCTTTGCAAATTGACGAGGCCACATAGCTGTATTCTGACCACTGGACAGAGGAGGAAGTGGTGTAGGCTGCTTTGGTGCCTGGCTCACCAACTCTGCTTCGGGAGTCCTCCATTCACTGCCTGGAGGAGCCACAGCAACCTTGAAACAAGATGGAAGGGCCCAGGATGGAGCAGACCCGGGTCCCCAAGTCAAAGCTGTGACATGAACAGGAGATAAATCTTTGTTGTTTAAAGGTATCAAGAGACATTTGTTTCTGAAGCCTGGCCTCATCTGACGGCTACTGGCAGCTGTGACTTTTAAAAATACGTGCAATCAATTGCCCAGAAAAAGCACCTCCGCATGAGCCTTTAAAAATTAAAGAGTAATAAAGGCGTGAACAAGCTATGTGCTCGTTGGGTAGCACACACAATCTTGGGATTTCAGGGGAGAGAGACGTAAGTGTGGACAGTGGTAAGTGGTTTAACAGGAGGTGCTAAAGGGGACCTGCAGGATGGCATGCCCAGGTCCTGGAGAGGAGCTGGAAGAAGACGATTCATTCACCTGACGTGTCGAGCATCCGGGAGGATGAAGAGCCAGGACTGTGGCCACTGGAGGAGGGTGAGCCTGCGCCAGCCGCTGGCTGCCTCCCTCGGAACCCTGCTCCTGGCTCCACCCCGCCCCTCCCTCCCTGCAGCCCCCTAGCACAGAAGGACCCCGGGCACTCCAGCTCCCTCACCCACATGGACCCTCATCTAGTCCTGCGATTCCAGGCGGCAAACATGTTCAGATCAGATTCAGAGCCTCCACCTCCTTCCCACCATCTTCAAACCAGCCACCAGCCGCTCTCTCGTGGCGCCTCCATCCTCCTCTGCCCACACCCCCACCAATCCATTCTCCCTCCACAGCCAGAGGGCCCAGGAAGTGCAATTTCCATCGCAGAGCATGCTCCACAGGTGCACTCTGAGGGTTAATTTGATGTATCAACTTGGCTGATATGCATTCATATCATATGCATGCACCTAGATATGCATTCAATATTAGTCCAGGCATGTCTGTCAGGGTGTTTGGATGAGATTAACATTGAAATTTGGGGTAAAGCAGATATTCCTCCAAAATATGGGTGGGCCTCATCGAACTAGTTGAAGGCCTGAACAGAGCAAAAAGACCAGCTCCAGAGCCACAGAGAAGACCCTCTGCCACAGTCTTTGAGCTTGGACCACAGCACCTTCTCTCTCCTGGATCTGCAGCCTGACACCTCACCGTGCAAATTTCGGACTTTCCAACCTCCATAATTGTATGTTCTAATTTCTTAAAATAAATTTCCATATATATTTACATATACATCTTATTTGTTTCTGTTTCTCTGGAGTACCCTAATACATACACATGCAAGCATACACGTACCCCCCCCCACACACACACACACATCCTGCTCTGATGGTTTTCCATGTCCCTTAGGACAAAGTCCAAACCCTTTCCATGGCTTAGGAGGCCTTCCTCAACCTCTCCCTTTATCAGATCTACAGGGTCAACTCTTATCCCACTTCTATTCCTACCCCCAACCCATACCACATACATCTTGCTCCATCAAGTTCCCCACAAGCAGGCTGCTTTCTTAATCCAATGAGCCACATTCTCTAAGCCCCAGGGCCTTTGCACACGCTGCACCTACCACCTGAGAATCGTTCCCTCATGTCCCTGGTTAAACCTCCTGCTGACAGCAGCTCAAAAGTCCCTTCCACAGAACCCAGTCCCTGTCACCCCTCCCAGCCCAGCTCCTCAGGGCACCAGTCACAGAAGCACAGAGCAATCATCCATGATGTATCTTGTCTTCCCCCAAACCTGTCTCTTGCCAAGGAGCCTGCAGATTCTGCTTTTTTTTTTTGAGGAGCCCCAGTACCTGTGATGGGGTGCAGAGCAGGCCTACGTGCAATTCCATGACTGACTAGATGGGTCTCTGTCCTGATCTAGATGGGACCCTCCAGCCGGGTGCCACAGTGGTCAAGCTCTGTCCTCTCTGGCCACACACTGCATAAGGAAAGCTCACGCTCCAACATGGCTCCATGGTTATGCAATCCTTAATTGTGAGTGATTAATTAGAGCGCTGCCTGGCATCAGCCCCACCCATGACACTTCACCCACATATCCCTTGCGCCCCTCCCTGCTCTTCCTTTCCCGCCCACATCATCCAGCCCAACATTCCTGACCTCAGCTGCTGAGGCTCCAGGTCCCTCCCAGCTTCCCCTCTCCCTTTCCAATGGAACAAGTGGATGGCAAATCCGGAGTACATTCAGCTGCTGCACTCTGTGCAGCCCCGGACATGTTACTTAACCTCTCTGGCTCTCCAGAAAGAGACTTGCTCAGAGGTTCGTGGGGGCCCATGGCTCTGACGGTGTTGTCCAGTCGTCTCTTTCCTTCTGCATCTTGGCCTGACTGCCTCTTCCCGCTGCCAGGACTTCCTTTGCCTGGGAGCCAAAATCTACTACTCCCTGTTCCACCTAAAGTAATTCCTCAACCACCAGACCACAGTCCTCAGCCACCCCGGCCTGCAGGTAAAATCAGATCACCAACACAAGGTGGGGTTTTCCTCCTTCCTTCCTTACCTGCAATTGCAGGTGTGGACTGTCCTCTCCTCAGTGGGTCCTCCATATGCACTAACGCACACATCGCAGGTCCTGCGAATCAGGCAGGGTATTTAGTTATGAGAAAGGAACCAATTCCAAACATGTCTAAGGAGCAGGAAGGAGGAGGAAAGAGAAAAGAGAGAGGGAGGAGCACGAGAGTACAATTTCAAGAATACGCTAATAAACTTGCCTGTCAAGTGCCCACCAGCCAAGCTAAGAAACAGGACACCAGCAACTGGTTTGGAGCCTCCTGTGCCCTCTGGGAAGCTGACCTGGTCCATCTCACATCATGCACTCAAGGGTCAAGTTCCTCTTCCAAGGGCGTGGCCGGTCAACTCACTCACACACTCGCCACTTAGTCTTAGTGAAATCGCAAGCAATGGGGACCAACCAAGAAAGCCACCGAGGCTGTCGGGAGATCCAGCTGAGCTCTGCCAGGCGCAGCAGTGTCCCTGGAGGCTGCCCCTTGGGAAGGCTGCTTCTTCCTATCAGAGGAGTCTTCTGGATTTGACTCACTTCTATTTGCACCCCCCTCTCTGACTTGAACCTGTCTGCAGGGCTGAGCGGGACACTATTTGAGCAACAGACCCCAGGCTATGCTCGGAATTGTCCCTCCTCCGGTCTTGGACATTTTTGCCTTGGAACCAGTGAGGGCAGAGATTCTTCCCTCCAGGAGGGTTATTTCCCAAGAACTACCAATCCTTCATACAAAAGATGAGTCCCTTGGGACTATCCTAGAGCTTAAACCTTGGGGCGCACCTGGCACTCTATCTCCATAGTGTATGGGGGTCAGGTTGAAGTCAAAGCAAGAGCTTCTCCTGCTGTCCAGAGTGGCCAAGATTGCCAGCTGTCCACCAGCCCAATCCCCCGATTGCTGAATGGCAGACACAGCTGAGCAGATAGAGCATTTCCCGCAGGCTGTCCTGGCCACCTACCCTGCAGTCTAAACCTTAACCCTCAGGCAGTGACCCAAAAGGACATAGCAATGAAAGAACAAATGTTAGAGACCTGGGTCCCTGAGTGACTGTGTGGAATACAGTCTCCAGGGCAACCTGGGTTCTTCCCCAGAGATATGCCTGTGCGTCCTATGCTGTGTTTGCTGCAGAAACTCTGTCCTCACTCAACTAATACACCTGTCAATCTAAAAGATCTTTATCTGGTACCCAAGAAGCACCCATGGTGTGGGACCAGGAAATCCTGGTCAACAGACCTCAACCCAACTTCTTGACACATGCTGTAGGACCTTGTCCTTCAGGTGGACCCAAAAGATGAGGTGGACCCAAAAGATGAGGCAATAGCATGAATTTGATTCTCAAGCGGAGTAAGACAGTTCTCCATTATTCCATTGACCAACATCCGGGCATCTGAGGCAATGACACCCAGGACGGCAGATTTGGAGTGGGATACAGATGGTCTCTGAGACGCAATTCTGTTCTGAGGAGGGGCTAACCAGGTGGATGTCGCTACTGCCTCAGGGGTTACTGGAGATTATCCCATAGGAACCTGGAGGAGGGAAACAAGGAGCAAAAGAAGATGCAGAGACAGCGAGAAGCACAGACTGACAAGGAGCTATGACGTCAGCTTGAAAGGGAGGCCTCGGAGAGAGCTCACATCAACGAGGACAGAGAGACAGACGGGCAGAGAAGGAGATGGAAACACAGAGAGACAAACGGAGAGACAGACAAGACAGAAAAGGGAGAGAACGCAGAGGCTGATGGTCACCACATTTCACCATGTCGAAGCCTCGGCTTTTCATCTGCTCCCCAGGGTCTGAGTTCCTCCATCACCAAGGGGAAAGCCATCTGGCCTCCTATGACACCAGTGTTTTTCCAGCTCCCTGGTCACGTGGGGAACTTCATGCCTGAGTCAGAGGACAGGCTCCATCGTCTCCCCCTGGCCTCTTTTCCAATGGAGAAGCGGGCTCAGACCTGCCCAGTCCTGCAGCCCTGTCTTCCTCTCCAACGGCCACCGGGGCCACCTGAGCAGTGCCTGAATTTAGCAGAACGTTTCAGAGTCCGCTTGCTCTTCATAGCCCAACGATGGAGCCTGAGAGCAAAGGGGAAACTGAGGCTTGGTGCCGGTGCATGCTGTGCCTCGGGCAGGACAGACAAGAGAAGGACTGCAGGCTTCCCTCCAAGGCCTCTCCCCAGGGAGATGCCAGCTACAGCGTGGCACCCGTGGCCAAGCTGCACAGAAGATGGTGGCATCAGACTGTCACAGATGACTAGCACTGGGGCTGCTGCCTGGGCAAAAGGGCCCCTGCCTGGCTGGCTTGGAGGGCAGGGCAGGACCCATCAGGCAGGCTGCTCTGGTTTGCTCGGCCCCTAATCCCCTGAGATCCACCCTGCCCAGCTGCAAGGAAGCATAGGAGCCCCGTCCTCCTCCTCCTTCCTGGCTCCTGATTCCTTGGGCCACCATGTTGATCTCTCCACCTTTTCTCCCTGCTAGACTCACCCGCCTCTCTGGACTCAGAGCCCCTTCCTCTGTCACCAAAGCCAGGAATGTCAAGTGAAGGCTGCTCAAGTCTGTCCCGCCCCGTCTCTGCATTTAAAGGCCCTGGGGGTTACAGTGGGCCCAGATAGCCCAGCACACTCTCCACATGGTCACACCTGTCCCTTAGCCACCTCCATGTCCTCTGCCAGCTAACTGCCCTGTCCCACTGCACAGCACAGGGTGTGGGCATCTTTAAGAGTCATTATTCTGCTGGCCACAGGGGCACTTCGGGGTGATGGCCCCATTGTGGGAGACCCACAGGCGTGGCCCACCCCACACCACACAACAGCCAACAGGCAAGTGCCTTCCCGTCCTCTAAGATCAGAGGCGGGTAGGAGGACAGATCCGATGGCTTCCTGACAGCAGAGCTGCTGGGAAATGAAAATGGGTTTCCTGAGCCTTTGGAGGGTGTCTCACCCCTGGGCTCAGGGATAGGTCAGTGGGGCCCAGAGAGGTGATGGGGACCACCTGCCCTCCCAGGATGTGGGCTTGGAAATTTGAACTTAGGTTTCAAAAGTCAGCCATCAGCTGTCAGCAGAAGCAGAGTCTGAAAAGCTTCCAGGAAAGAGGGACACGCAGAAACCAGGCGGCAACAAGAGCCGGGGAGACAGAAGCTGGAAGCCACGTGGTCAGGGCTGCCAGGGACAGGTCTCCGTCTCTCTGGAGGAGGAGGAGCAGAGGCAGAAGGGCGGGGGGGGGGGGGCAGGGGGTGTCCTGGACCACTCGGTTCTCAGCTCATCCTCAGCCCTGCCTCTCGCTTCCTGCCTGGGGTGCCTCCAGGGCTGCCTGGGGGCTCACAAGCACATTAGTGCAGCCAGAGGGCAAGGGCAGGGGTTGAGGCCTGGCCAGGACGCCTACACTAGTGTGGGGAACAACGCACTCCCTCAGTCCCTTGGCGGGCATCTCCAGAACCCTCCTCAGAAGACCCTGTTGCCCAGGGCCCCGGTTACCCTGTGGTGGCCAACTCATAAGGCCCCTGGCATCACCTTCCCCCTTCTTCTTAACTCTCCCTCTGCTCCTCTCCTCTCTTCCATGGGTTGCCCCCCAAATAAGTTCCTGCTCTGGAAGGAACCCAGCTTGGGTGGTCCAGCCAGGGTCCCTTTTGAAAGGCCCCAGTCATGACTTCTGGAGCTACTGGGGGTCACGCCGATGCTATCACTCATGTTATGGTGGCATGAGCACTTTGCAGAGGAGCATGGCAGAGGCAGCCCCTGGCTGCAGGCCTAGGCCCTGACCACTGTCCAGAAAGGATGAGGAGATCACCTGAGCCCTGGTGGGGAATTTCAAGCCCGAGACCACCTTGCTCCTTCCCAGCTCCAGGAGACTCCACTGAGTCCTCCTCTGGGTCTGTCCCTTAAAGTCATAAGTCAAGGAATTCTGGGGACCTCACTCACCCCTACCACCCTCCCTCTGTATGACCTCTGGCTCCCTAGTGCTGGCCCATCCCCTGGTCCCTGCTGCAGCTGCTCCACCCCCGTCCTTCACCTGAAAATGTTGACGATCGCTCCCCAGGACGTAGGGTACCCTTCAAGCCCTGGAGCTCCCCAAAGAGGTGGAACACTCAAGCAACAGCCTCAGCAGGGCTGGCTCAGCCCTCCCTCCCAGGCTCTTAGCACTCCGTAGTACCAGTGGCACCTACTGCCCTTGTCTATGTTACTAAGCCAGTCTCCCGCTGGGCATATTGCTTGGCTGCTGTCCTGCATCACCCTCTGCCTGGAGCTCAATCAGAGGCCAGGGTCTGATTCCCAGTGAACAGAGGAGGGTCTTGGGCTCTTGGGTGGACACTGGGATACTGGTCCCACCTTCAAGAACTGGCCCTTTATCTCTTAATTGTGACCTAAAGCAAGTTACTGCCCCTCTTCGAGCCCCGGTTCCCCCTTTGTGAAATGGGACTGATGTCTGTTTCACAGATGTGTTTTGAGTATTAAAATAAAATCACAGTTACAGAAAGCCATACGTTGTGCTCTGTGGAATAGGAGATGCTGGATATTAGCTTATAATCCTGTGTTGCTATTGGTGGGGTGGGGAGCGGGGGATCTTGCTGGCCAGCTCAACCGTTTTTCAGGGTCCAGGTGGGACCTCCCAGAGCAGGCGCCTGAGTCCCTGAGCCGTGCATGAGCTCTCATGACCCCCGACCACAGAAAGAAAGGCCTCAAGCTGGCCTGACATTGTCCTTGAGCGTAAATGAGAATTTAATTAATGAGCATAACACGGAGAAAGTACGGGGCACAGCAGTGACCTTGGGGCAGGGGCGGGGAGGGACTCGTCCTCCGCTGTCATTGGATGGGGCTTTGGAGGGGTCTTGTAGCCGGTTCCTTTTGTGGCCTTAGCCCCACTGACTTGAGTGTGCCGCTTCTCCCCCACGGATGCAGGAAGGCTGTTCCGGAAGCTTCCTGCTGCCTGCGGTCATGGAACATTGAACTGGGGCCAGGCTAATAGGTAGCAGAGGAACAGCCAGCACCGTGCTGGCATCAGCTCGTGGAATCTCAGCCAGGCTGTCCCACAGTCCTCTTGCTATCTGCCTTTCCAGATGAGGAAGTTGGGAGTCTCGCTGGAGACCCTCGGCAGGGGCTGCATTCGGACCAGACACTCCACTCCCCAGCTGCACGCCTGCCCCTCAGGGCGGCCTCGCTTCATGGTGCAGCAGGAGTATTGGATGCCAGCACCCTGAGTCCTCGGGGGGTTGGTGAGATGGGCCTCAGAAAGCTGCCAGGAAAGAAAGAACCCACCCCAAGTTCAGTCGACCCCCTGAACCTGGGCCAGCAGCTTCTGGGCTGGACGTGGACACATCACCTCCAATCTCAGCACCTCTATACCTGCGAGTAGATTTGAGAAATCCACAGGTACCCGGGAGCTTTCTCTTAAACTCCCGAGGCTCCATTTGCAACTCCATTTGCTCCATTTGTGTGAGAGGCAGGGCCCCAGGGCCCCACTCATCTTTGAGGACACCTGCAAACAGCAGGAGGGTGGCCCAAGCCTGCATCCCACAGCCCCTGCCATGTGCCCTGCCAGGGGCTCAGGGCCCATCAGGGAACAAGACGGGCAGGCCCCTCATTGTGGCCAGGAGTGTACATCCTAAACAGGCAAGTGACTCGGGGACCCCCAACAGAATGCAAGCAACCGGCTAGGGGGGAACAGCCGAGGGCGAAGAGATGTGGAGTCGCAGGGTCTGTGCGTGGGTCTGTGTGAGGTGTTAGGTGTCGTGCTGTGGCTGTGTGCTGTGTGTCTGTGTGGGTACGTGGAGGTGTGCGTGTGCATGCTCTGGGCTGCTCTAGACTGGGTGGCCAGGCAGGCTTCTCTTAAGAGGTGACACCTGAGCCCACATGGCAGAGGGGCGGGCCCAGGAGATGAGACCATCTAGTCGACTGAGCTGGCTGACTGCAGGCTCGAGAGCCCCACAGCTCTGGGGGTGCCCTGTCACCCCTCCTGCTGGGTGTCCCCCCTTCCAGGGTTCACAGAGGGGGAGGGAACCCCTGCCAGGATTGAGCCCCCCTCCCTGTGTGCGCCGCAGGCAAGTCTGCTATTCGGGGGCTCCCCAGGAGGCCTGTCTTCATCACTGCACTTCAATATCCTTGCAGGTCAGCCCCCAGGCTCCGGTCCCTTCTTAGAGAGCCCGACTCCCTGGGGACCTCTGCCCAAGGCTCACCCACAAAGCCCAGTGTCCTCTTGTCCCTGCAGAGCACGAGAGGCAGGGCTCAGCTTGCAGAGCAAAACTCCAAGAAAACAGAAGCTGAACCCGCTGGTCCCGTCCATGTCTCGGGGTGTAAACAGCCCCCTTTAAGTACAGCCTGACACAGGCCAGCTGGGGAAGGGTCTACTCTCCTTTGCCCACTCCTCACAGGTCCCAGGAGGCCCCAGAGGGGAACACAGACACACATGCACTCACCCACGGCCAGCTCCACTCTGCAGACACAGTGGACAGAGACACTGGGCAGGGCAGCAGGCTGCCCCCAGGGAAGGGTCTCAGGTGTCGACAGTGAAGCCAAGACATGTAGGACGCAGGGGAGCTGGGGAAGCGGAAGCATGGAGGAGGGAGACCCCAGGACTGCAGAGCAGATGTCCAGCCTGCGTGTGCTGGGTATGCCACAGCTGGCAGCCCCACGGGGGTTAAGAGAAAGACATGCACTCCCCAACACTCAGGTCACCCCACTTCTGCTCCCAGAGGCCACCATACTTCTTATGGTGTTGAAGTTCTTGTCCCCAGTATCCGTGAAAATGACCTTATTTGGAAATAGGGTCTTTGCAGACAATCAAATTAGAATTAGATCCCGAGAGGGTCCTAATCCGATATGACTGTGTCCTGATAAAAGGGACAAATTTGGACACAGAGAGAAGCCGTGTGCAGGCTGGAGCTCCTGTGCCAGGAGCCAGTAGCTACCAGGAGCTCAGGGAGAGGCCCCAGCAGACCCTCCCCTGGTGCCCTCGGAGGGAGCATGGCCCCGCTCACACCGCCATCTGGGACCTGCAGCCTCCAGAACTGTGTGGTGTTCAAACAAACTGTGTCCAGGCACGCTGTCCTGGCAGCCCCAGCTCATAGCTGCCCTCCCGCCACCCAACTGGAAAGGGGAAACTCCCGGGGCAACAGGAGGCCTCTAGGACACTGTTCTATCCTATTGCCTCAGGCAGGCAGATGTTTCAGACATCACTCCTGGAAGAAGCAAATGTAACCATCCTGTGTCCATGACCTCTCCGCTGAAAGAAAGCACCAGTGCAGAGCAGAGAGAATGTCGTTACAGTTTAGATATAAGGTGTCCCCAAAAGCTTATGTGTGAGACAGAGCAGCAAGGTTCAGAGGAGAAATGACTGGGTTGTAAGAGCTGTAAGCTCATCAATGCATCAATCCCCTGATGGGGATGAACTGGGTATAACTGTGGGCGGGCAGGGTGTGTCTGGAGGAGGTGAGTCATTGGGGGTTTGCCTTTGGGGTGTGTATTTTGTCCCTCATCTGTAATGTCTGTCTGTCTGTCTGTCTGTCTTCTTCCTGGTGTGATGTCCTGAGCTGCTTTCCGCCTTCCTCCTCCACCCGCTTCCACCTTGAGTTCTGCCTCACCTCTGGTCCAGAGCAGTGGAATCATCCGTGTATGGACTGAGACCTCTGAAACCGTGAGCCACAAATAAACTTCTCCTCCTCTAAAATCATTATCACGTTTGGTCACAATGGCAAAAAAGCTGATGAAAACAAGCGGGAAAGCCGGGCAGGCCATGAGGCCCTTCCCAGGAAGCCGGCGTCCTCTCCAGGCAGGAGGCTGTGGTGACCACCGTGGGGACAGGGACAGGAGTCTCGTCTCTGCGGTTTTCTCTATAAAGTAGAAGGAAAGGCTATTTGCTCTGAACGATGGGGAAGAGGAAGGTTTGGAGGTTTGAAGGACAAGCAGAGGAAACTCTGGGAGACGCTGGGCAGTTGGGGGCCCTGCTGAGGTTGACGATTGCATCAGGGCACTGGGTTATGAGAGGCCATGGGCAGTACCCACAGACGCCAATGATGTCTATGCTGGTAGAGAAGAGGGACGAGGGGCACTGGCAGGCCCAGCAAACTCCGTGAGGGTGAAGACAGGCAGGGCAGTGGTCAAGTAAGTCATATGGAAAGCAGGTGCCCATCACCAGCACATGCACTCGCAACTTTGGCTAAAAATGGCAGATTTGCCCCACGTGGCTCTCCTCCTCCCCCTCCCCAAACTCCTTTTAAGATGTTATTAGGGTTCTACAAAAACAAAAAAGGCATTACTCTCCAAGAACATAGCAAATAGAAGAGCTGCATCACAGCTGGGGGAATCTAGAAATGTCCAGTTATCTGAAAGCAAAGGAGGGATGTAGCTGAATGGGGACAGTTTCCACCCAAGAGCACTGAGAGGACACCGTCAAAACAAGCTACTAGGCCACAGAACCCTTGAGGCACTTGGTATTTTGAAGCACTAGGTGCCATAAAGGAGGGTGTTAGATTCAGGACCAAAAGCAAGGAGATGGAATAAAGGTTCATCTGCAAAATAGATGGTTCTTAGGCCTCTCCCTGCCTTGAGCAATGGCTTCCTCCAACCCCACACCCATCTTACCCACCTCCAGGCCCAAGACATGAGATTCATTCTCAAAAAATTCTGGGAGAGAGGGTAAAGGGAAGGTATTAAGCTAAGCAGTATAAGGCTCAGGGAAAATCTGCACAGTAAGCTCTGGTCCCCTAGGACCCTGCTGAATCCTGTCCCCAAAAGTTCAGTAGCCAGCAGGAAAGGGTTGCAAGCCCTGAGAGAAACTCTGGAGGCTCCCCAACAAAACTGTTATCTTGCATCTGGATCATTCCTCTACAGAATACAGCTGGCATTGAGACCTCTCTATGTACAGAGCCCAAGACTAGTCACTCTTCAGTGTAAACAGGTAGCAAAGGACACCAGCCGTTTGAGGAAACCCACTAACATAAAGGCAAGCAAAGAGGAAAAGAAACCAAGGATAAGTAGCACAGAAAATAGAAAAACGTGTTAAAATTATAATTCATATCCTGCAAGGATGAAATATTGCATCCATTAAACAAGAACAGGGTGCTTGTAAAAATGAACAAGACTAAGCAGAACTCTTATACATTAAAAGTATCACAATTAAGACTGGGAGGAAAATATTTGCAAAGCAAACACCCACCTGTACCTTGTATCTTTAAAGAACTTTATCTTTAAAGTTAATCTTGTATCTTTAAAGAACTTTAAAGAACTCTCAAAATTCATCAACATGGAAACCAACACTCCAATTAAAAAGTGGGCAAACAATTTGAATAGACACTCCACCCAAGAAGACAGATGAGTGGCCAATAAGGAGATGGAAATATACTCAGCATAATTAGTCATGAGCAAATACAAATAAACAACATGAGATACCACTATACACTTATCAGAGGAGCTAAAATTAGAAAGACTGACTCACCAAATTCTGGGAATCTGAACCTGTTAGGACTCTTTCAACTGCTAGAAGGAATGTAAAATGGTACAGGCAGTTTTCAAAATGGTTTGGAAGTTTCTTAAAAAGTTAAATATTTACTCACCATATGATCTAATCATCCCATTCCTGGGTATTTACTCAAGAGAAGAAGAAATACATGTTCATACAAATACTTGCACATGAATGCTATAGCAGCTTTATTTGCAAAAAATATCCCCCAAAACAGAAAGAACCTGGATGCCCATCAACAGAAGAAAGAATAAATGGATGATGGTGTATCCATTGTTATGCTTTCAATGTGTCCCCAAAATTTCATTTGTTTGAAACATAGTCCTTAAACTACTATGTTAATGGTGTCTGAGAGGTAAGATCTTTGGGAGGTAATTAAATCTTTCAGAGCCCTGCCCTCCTGAATGGATTAATCCGTTCTTGGATTAATTGACTAATGGATTATTAAGAAAATAGCTATATTATCAAAATGAACTTGCTCTAGCTTGCCATGTGCACCCTCGCCATGTTATAATAGAGCAGAAGGACCTCATGAGATGTCGAGCTGGTGCTGGTGTCACACTCCTGGACTTCCAGCCTTCAGAACTGTAAGAAATAAATTTCTTTTTTGTAAGTCATTTGTCTCAGGCATTTTGTTATAGCCACAGAAAACAGACTTAGACATTCATCTACTCAACAATGAAGAGTGGTGAACTGGGACCTGGCAGCTGAGCAGCTCCTTTCCGCCAAGTGGGCAGCCTGGTGGTAGGGGAAGAGTGGAAACCAGCACTTCGTCCTCCATATCTTCCCCTTCAACTGGACAACCCCAACCTGCAGCACATACTTCTGGCATCTCTCAGTGGACAATTAGAGAGCGCAGGGGCAATCCCTCCCGCCTCCCAGCCTCAGCCTCTGACTCCCAAGAGGATAGCCAGTCACTGCAAATTTTTCTCTGGGCCAGAGACCAGCTCTCAAAAAAGACACAAACAGCTGAAGGATGGATACCACTGCATAAGTTAAAAGCATGTTGAAAGAAAAATAAGGAAGCCAGGACTCTCAGTCTGAATCAGTCTAGATCTAGATCAGGTGATGGTGGTCATCTCAAGACCATGATCATTGTGAAAATGAGAGAAGATGGCAGCTAGGATGTCTCTACAGACAAGAAGCCTATTATCAGTTTATTAATGAACTCAACAATGAAGATTATTGACTAATGAGAGATCATCGTCTTTTAGGCACCCCTGGGGAAATAACATCAGAAGAACTACAGTCACGTTCAATGGAGTAAAGGAACAAATAGCTTTGCAGCCTGACTTGAGAAATGGGGCAAATAACAGAGCCTCACAAGTCCCTAGAGCAAGTTCAAATGAAGATGCTCTGCTAGAATGGTTGAGCACCTTTCATCGCACAGGGAATGCGACTCGAAGTGTTCAAAATGGGAACCAAACTTGGGGAACTGTGAGTCGGACAAACCCAGACGGTGGAGAGTTTCGGTTTAGTCCAGAAATCCACATAAATCATGAGACTAGAGGATCTGAAATGAATGGAGAAGATTATACAGGCATTCCACTTTCAGGTATTAGCAGGGATCGTACTAGCACCAGGCAAGAAAGGTCAACCAGTCCTGTAGCTAGGCGAACAGGACGCCAAACCTCCGTGGATTTCAGCAGTAGTCATTCGACCATCACAAGGACAAGACCTGGTTCAAGGGGCAGAATTTAGTCAAAGGGTCACTTTCGACACTGGGAAGGTTAAGGAATAGAACTGGGCGGGCAGTTGGCATTCCTAGAACTAGTGCTTCACATGCTAATTTTAGTAATGACGCAAACCAATCAGGTGGTAGTGAACTCAGGCAAAGGGAGAGCCAGAGACTGGGAGCAGCACATGTTTGGGGAAATGGGGCTAAAACTAAGGTCACAGTGAGAAATACGAACCAAAGATTAGCACCAATAAGGTGACAGTCTGCTTTCAGCAGTCAAAGCCATTCCCAATTCAGAGGCAGAGTGGCGCTGCTTATCATAATTCCCAAAGGGAAAGTAGACCTTCACAGCAAACAGTTAGAAGGTCTGTGAGGAGAAGAGGTATAACTCGGGTCTTCGTAGAGCAAGATAGAGAACTCAGAGGTACTGCAAATGCCCCATTCTCTAAATCAAAACTTGTGTCAAGAATAGCAGTAGAAGCCAGGCGTGGTGGCGCACTCCTGGAATCCCAGCACTTGGGAGGCTGAGACAGAAGGATCGTGAGTTCAAAGCCAGCCTCAGCAACAGCAAGGCACTAAGCAACTTAGTGAGACCCTGTCTCTACATAAAACACAAAATAGGGCTGGGGATGTGGCTCAGTGGTCGAGTGCCCCTGAGTTCAATCTCCAGTACCAAAAAAAGAATAACAGTAGAAGAAGGGGAAGAATGCAGCAGATCGTCAACTGCCATACGACGACGTCCAACAATCACACCGGATGTTCAAGCAAGAAGGATTCATCCTGGAGAAATAGAGATCGGGATAGGATTGCAAATAGAAAATGCTCTAGAGTAGGACCAGCAGAAAATACAGTCACTGTTGAAACCAATAGTGGGACTTTTGCTGAACTATTTCTCATTTAGAGTGGTCAGGCATTCGAACCTATGTTAGTACCATACCAGTTCCTCTTCAGAGGATTTCTGAGAATGAGCTTGTGGAGCCATCCTCAGTGGCTCTTCAGTCTATTTTAAGGCAGATCTTGACTGGGTTTGAAGAATTGAGTTCTTTAATGGAGGCTGAGTCTCTGAGTCAGAGATTCAGAGAAATGGTCAGCATTTCCCAGAGATGAGCTCAGAACTAAATAACTTAGATACAGTGAATGAAAGCAGCCAGCACAGTGAAGGTTCCTCTTGAGACAGGCAAGCCCAAGAACACAGCACTGAAATGCAAGCTGAAGAGGAGACCCCTAGCCTCAGACTCAAAACAGTGACAGTAGAGGTGGCAGGCAGTTGCCAAATTCAAACAATTTAGTTGAAACCAGAATACTACCTCTTCTTTGCCTTGCTCATTTCTTTTTACCAAACAAAGGTGATGATGGTGATCCAATCCAAGGTTTAACCAAAGAGCAGGTAGACAATCTTTCCATCTGGAGCCAGGAGCATAATGGTACTTATAGTGAAGTAGGTAGTCTGTAGTGTTTATATCAGTGACTACGGAACTGGAAACTAGCTCAGGCAACTACCTTGAATGCATGAATTTCACATTCGTTGTCTTGACTGACGACTCTCAGAGAATTTCTCTTGTCCAATCTGTCAGCAGCCTGTTTTAGGATCCGGCATAGCAAATAACGGATGAAATGATGGGATCTATTCAAATATTGTATTTTAACAGAGATGAATGTTCAAGCATTCGTTTGTTGAGTTATTTGTGATGAGCTAACCAGGATGAAAAATAACAGATTATAGTCTGAGCTATTTTTTGTGTACTTTTTTAAACTTGTGAAAAAGAGGAAATTTATATGAGATTTAAAATGCAAATGTTAAATTATTCAAAAGTCCAGAATAGTTAATATTGCTAGAACCAAATAACCTTTAAAATATTTTTTATTTTGGTAATGTTGTCATGCCAAGCACTTTTGTATCTGCATAATTGAAAATTATTGAAAATCAGTGTTATTGTTAATACTACACCAGATTTTTCTTGGATTTTCAAGTTTCATAGGCTTAGCGCTAAGTTAAGACATTGGTGTCTAAGCCTTTGAAAGAATGTTTGGCTGAATGTTTGCTAAATATATTTAAGTTACTTGGAATGATAATTTAATACACAGTATACCATGTGTGTGTATATATATATCTATATAGAGATAAAGAGAGATATAGATAAATATATAATTAAGATAAATATATAATTAAATTTATATAATTAAATGTATAATTAAGATAAATATATAATTAAGATTAAAATGTCCAGTCTAAAAACTACAAGTTTGGTTCTTACTTAAGCTTTGGGCTAATACTACATATGGCACAATGTTTACTATTGACAAGATCATCTCTGAGAGGATTAAGATATAATTCTGAAGTAAAGATAATTTACTAAAGCGTCTCTGACAATCTGACTTACTAGACAGCAAGCAATATGTAGTACTGAGCAAGTATTTCTTTATTCAGGAATGGGACATGGAAAATTTAGGACATATAGATTATTTAACTTGAGCCTAGTCTTTCGTCCCTTTTTTGAAAGTGCGAGTAATTCTTTGGATAAAGTAAGGGACACAAGATGCATGGTTTCTCAAATATAGTTTTTAAAAAGTCTGTTATAAAGAATCAAATATGTAGATAATGTGTTAAGTTCACTTGGAGGCCAAAAAACTCCAAAGAAAACGCAAAGAAACCTTAAGAGAAGGTAGAATTTCTGTAAATACCAAGTATGCATTGAAGATCTATTTCTACCAATAAGTACTAAAACAAAAAAAAAAGAATAAACAATTTATAAGCTCAATGTTGATGAATTTTGAAATAATTCTATTGAGCAAAGCCATGCATGCTGTGTGATCCTATTTTTATAAAATTCTAAACAATGAAGATGAATCCATAGTGACAGGAAGTGAAGGCATTCGGGTGCAGAGGGTGGGAGGGAGGGATACCTGTAGGGCAACTGGGTAATGAACAGGTTTGTCCCGTTGACTGTAGTGGTGTTTGCAAGAAAAATTATCGAAATGTGCACTTTAAAGACATACAGTTTAGCATATGTCAATTACATCTTAATTAAAAATATGACAACTGAAAACCTAAATGTTCAAGAGCTGGGAGACTATATCAAGGAAAGTTCCAGGAAAAAGCTGAGAGAAGAGGAAGAAGGACTAAACTCTTTCTAAGGGCTAGAGGCTCAATCCAGCTACTCTGATATCTGAAAAACAGAAATTCCTAAAAATGGAAGCAAAAGAAACCCAAGGAGAAGAACTTGCCAAAAAAATAATAACTGTGACCTTATTTGGGAAAAGGGTCTTTGTAGACATGATGAGAGATTCCGAGATGAGAAGATAATTCCAGATTATCAGAGCCATCCCGGGTGTGGTTTTCAGATGAAATGGGAGTAATGTGGCCACAAGCCAAGGAATGCCGCAGCCACCTGAAGCTGGTGGCAAGAGAGCAGCTGCGCTGACACCTTGATGTCAGCTTTCTGGCATTCATAGCGGTGGGGGACACACATCTCTGTGGTTTTAAGGCACTGAGTTGTGGCCGTTTGTTCCAGCAGCCCAGGACACCAACAAGGAAACCCAGCCCTGGTACAGCTCTTGGTACCAACGGCAGCAAAGCCAAAGCAAGTCCCATGCCCCTGGGTCACAGCCTAAAAAAACGATGATTAATACAATCAAATTCTAAATAATTATATTGGGAGGATGAAAGAGAGGAAGCTAGTTTTGTGTACGTGTCTGTATGGGGGGACCATCCTCTCCTGGGCAAGCCCATAGGTGGCCAGTGAGCAGCTGCAGTGTCCCTGCGGGCCTTGGCGGCCAGCAGCAGCAGCAGCAGAGTGTTACCATGGCAGCGGCACTAGATGGGGAAGCCCTGGGCTTGGGGGCCCATGGAGGTGTCTTCATTTTACACCTGCCATTGCGGGGCCTTTAGCTACATGAGCATCTACAGGATTTCAACAAAAATTAACATCTAGTTAGAGAAAAGAGGCCAGGCTTTCTGAACCCATCATCCCTGATGTGACCACACCAGCAGCGACAAGTGCAGGGCATGTCACAGAAGGCATGACTGGAAAGCAGTAACAGGCAGGTCCCTGGCAGTCTCAGGAGGTAAGGACACAAATGCCATCCTTGGGGAATCTGTGCTCTGGCCAAGCAGGAAGAGCAGAGGAGCCCCCGGAAGGGCATCAGCTGTCCCTGAGTGGAGACCAAAGGGCACAATAAGACACGGAGAGGAGAAAGGGGAGTGGGCCTCTGTGGGGACAGGGAGCTCGGCCCTGGAGGGGCTGCCATTGTGGGCAGCAGTCATGAGACAGGCACAGGGCCTATGGGTAGAGCCTGAGAGTCACGGAACCCCCCTGTGGGGAAAAGACCCAGCTCAGGGGAGGCCGGGGCCTCCTCTTGCCCAAGGCCTCCTGGCTTTGGTGTGGGGAGCAGCTCAGAGGCCAGCTCTGGGGCGGCCACCCCACAGGCAGTGCAGGAGGTGAACAGTTTTGCAGATCAGCACTTGGGACTGGGCAGACACCTTACCCAGGCCAGCTCTGAAGCTGTCCCCTTAGAGAGACTCACACACACTGGGAACGTTCAGAGAACAAAGAGAATCCTTCCGACTGAGTGCTGCCCGGAGGAGGCAGCTCTGATGGTGAGACTTCCTAGAGACTGGGACTTGCAACATGGGAGCAGAATGTCATGCCCAGTGCAGAGAGAGCCACATGCACAAGGGCTGGAGGGCATCGAACTAGAAGTAGCCTGGCCCCAGCACTGGGCGTCCAGGGCGGGCTGTGGGGGGCTCTGTCCTCCTTGTAAGCCTCCCCTGCTTCTCGGAGCTCCTTGAGTTCAGGGGGTATCTCACCCAGCCAGTCCTGCAGGGCAGCAGATGCTGTCTCAGCCTCCCTCACACTTGGGGTGCACATGGGTGACCAAGGAACCCCAGTGGGACCCCGCTTCCTGATGCACTGGGACAGCGTGACATCCAGTGCCAAGCCAGGGCACATCAGTGGTCCCTGTAAGATAAAAAGCAGCCCTTTTGTTATTAAATTTCACATCCCTTCTCTAAAAGCCTAAGGCAGCTCCTGCCCCAGGCGGTTCCTCTCCGGAATCTTCCACCCGGGAAACAAAGCCTAACCGCTCAGGTTAGCACATCAAAAGAAGATCGCTGCTGCTTATCTGCCCCACGGATTTTAAAGTGACCAATCCATACCTCCCCACGGGGTTTGTAGCAGGCACTATAAAATCCCTGCCCCACGTCCCTTCTGGCCTTTTTTCCCTCTTTCCTTCGCCCTGGCGCCCATCCCCTGAATAAAGAATCTCCTGGCTGCATGAGGTGTCTGTGTCTGGCTGGCCGATACCCCAACAGTCCCCACTGAGGCAGCCACAGAGTCTACACAGGAGCAGCTCTGAGGTGGCTTTGGGCACCATTCCTGGGCACATGGCCTCCAAGCCAGGCCTCTCGGGCACCCACCCTTCCCCAAGCCATGAGCCCCAGTCTGCTGCGTGGGTGCAGAAGCCTGTGCTAGTTTCTGCCCTTGGTCCCTAAGCATTCTGCACAGGCAGGAGCAGAGAGAGGACAAGCTCCCTCTGCTGCTCCCTCTACCAGGCGCCAAAAGACCTCAATAACGTGACGTCATTCACTTTTGCTTCCATTAGATTACTTAAAATGTCCCTGAATAAACCCTGGAATCAAAAAAGTGACCGACAGGGAAGGAAAAGGTCACCTTCTTGCTTTCTGAATCATTCTGGTCTGGGAAGAGAGGCTAGCTAGGTGCCCGGAAGAGCAGCCAGTCACCACCCTCACTGCCTCTGCCGCAGGGGGGCCTGGGGGTATTTATGGCAAATAAGAACCCCGGCTCCAGCCCCACTCGACCATCGGGGTGCATGACAGGGCCATGTTTAGGAAGGTGGTCTCTATTTATGGAACCACAGGATGTGCTCACTCTAGCTGGTCCCTCCCCCTGCCCCAGCGTGTCACCTCGGACTCCCAAGGTGGCTGCTTTCAGAACACCAGAAACCATGGGACCCACTGGTGGGATAGAAAGGGGAGAGCCCAGAGAGGATGGGCCGAGTGACCAGGGACCGTCCTGCCTGCATCCCAGCTCCTCACTTGGCCCTGAGGGGGCTTCCATCCCTGAGGTTCCCCTGCCCAATGTCATGTCCCATGGCCCCTCTCCTGACTCTCCCAAACACTCTCAGAGGATACTACCTGGCTTCCTGGGTTTGGGGTCCCCCTCACCATCTCCAGCCCCCCATGGCCTGGGGCCTGTCCCTTCATCTGGGCTGGAAACCCCAGAGGGCTCCCACTGCACCTCCTTTCTCTGCTCTATCAGTGTTTCTGGAGCATCCGGAGTGCCTGCCTGTGAATGGGTAGAGAGCTCGGGCTCCACCCCTGTTCCCAGGGAGCTGCAGGGTCACATGGTGGCATTGGCAGTAGGGCCCCTGCGGACAGGCAGGGTATTGGCAGGGATGGTAGGAAGAGGGTCTGAGGAACCACTGAGGCTGTAACTGCAGAGGAGGGGAGGGGGCCCTGGGATTTGAGGCCCAAAGACCCTCCTGACAGGCCCAACTGGGCCCTGTCCTGCTGCAGGACAGCTGGGTGGTGCTAAGGCCTGGAGGGTCTGGTGGGGGAGGGTGCGGAGACCCCAGAGCCCAGCACCAGTAGGGCGGTGCACGGGTGGGCAGGCAGGTTGAATTTTCAGTGCGCTGGAGGCCACAGTAGATGCCCCTTCTTGAAAATCCGTCTGCACCAAAGACAGATCCCTGGTTGCCTGAGAGCGGGGGGATGGGCAGGGTTCACAAGCAAAGCGTCGCACAGCGCTCTGTGTAAGTGACTGAATGTCAGGTTGGGCACTAGGGTAGGGGATTTAGGATTCTGCATTTGTCAAAACCCGAGGACCTGCATACCACAGAGCATAAACTGTGCTGTGTACTAATTTTTTTTTTTAATTTTTTAAATTAAAAAATCCCTCCAGCAGGCATGGGGAGGATGTAGAGGAGGAGTGGAAGGGCAGGAGGAGAGGCCGGAAGCCGGCTGGGGATCCCTAGGAGACACCCCCTCCCCCGTGAGAAGACTGAGTCCAGGCTGATGGTGGCCTGGGGACATGACCTCAGTTTGTTGACCACTGTGAGCCTCAGGTTCCTCATCGGGAACCTGCACAGTGGTGCCCACCTGGGAGCTAGCTGTTCGTGTGGAGATGGCACCTGTAACCTAGCGCCAGGCTGCCTGCTCCACAGAGGGTGGCTGTGGCTGTCCTCAGGCCACCTGGAGGCAAGCTCTCTGTCCAAGGAGCAGGGCAGGGGCTGGAGCTGCCAGGGGCTGCATTCAGAAAAGAGACCTGAAGGGAAACGAAAGGGTAATTGCTCAACAGTGAAGGGCACCGGGCTGGAGGCCCCCAGTCTGGGGACACAGTGACGTCACCCCCAGCCAAGGAATGCAGCCCAGAATGTTGTGTATTTAGAGTGTCACTCCCAGGGAGGCCAGAGCCCCGGGTCGGGGCTAACCCAGGGTCTGCCTGTGGAGGGGGGAGGACGGGCGATCCAGGAACACCTGGAGACCTGGGAAGGTACAGGCTCCGCACTGACTGCCCTGCTCCAGCTCAGCCACATGTTGGCTGGGCAGCCTTGGGCTGGTTGCTCAACCTCTCTGCCTGGCCCAAGGTGCTCGTTGGAACGCACCTCAGTGAGCTGCAGACCACCAGGGCACGGAGTACCAGCAGCAATGGGGGACTGGCACACTGATCAGTGAGAACTCAGTGACCTGATGAGGAGCCTGAGGCTCACAGTGGTCAACAACCTTCCAGGACCAGTGGGCTATGTTTACATCTGTGAATGCCAAACAAAGAAAGGGGTAGAGGCTGGGGGCACCAAGCGGGGTTGCCACATGAAACAGCATGGCATAGTTACCATGCAACCCAGAAACCCCTCCGGCATGTCCCCAAAGGCACTGAACAGAGGCGGGAATAAAGACTTCCCTGTGAGTGTTCCCAGCAGCATCATTCACACAAGATGAAGGCGTAGACAGCAGGAACGCCCTCAGCCCATCAGGAGGGGGTAAAGAAAACAGAATATTACTCAGCCGTGGAAAGACAGGGGGCACCAAGACAACGTGGATGCACAACGTGGATGACCCCAGGAGCCCAGAAGCTCCCATGCTGGGTGGTTTCATGTGTGGAGCGTTTACTGCAGGCTGATCCACAGAAACCAGCCTGGCAGGGGCCAGGGCCTGGGAGGAAAGTGGGGAGGGCATGGGTCCCCTTGGGGCTGAAGAAATGTTCTAGAACTAGGCAGAGGTTCTGGTTGCACACCACTGTGGACGCCATTGCGTGGACACCGACAGCTGGATGGCATTATGTTCTGTGAGTTTCTCCTCGATTTGTTCTTTTTTAATAGAGGAAGAGGAGGAGGGCTAGTGGGTCCCTGCCAAAGAGCGGATGATTCCAGGGAATGGGACAAATTCCCACTTGACCATCCCAGAAGCCCTACAATGGATTTAACAGCTGTTTTTCCCACGAGGAACCTGGGACTCTGCCCAAGTCCCTGCAGGCTGTGAACAGCAGCCCTGGACTTGATGTCAAGGCCTAGGCCCTTGTCCTCCAGCCTGCATGTCACTCTGCTGGATGCTCCTGTCCATTGTCTTTATCTGATTGTCACAACCTCTAAGGCAGGTGTTGTTCCCATGTTATGAAAGGACACTGATGGACAGGAAGTTTGGAGTCTTATGCACAGAGTTGCCAGCGACAAGTGGCCAGGGAGCAGGACACTGGCCCTGTGGCCTTGAAGGAAGAGAAGTCCTGGTGCCAGAGGGACATGAGACACCGAGAGAGTGGGAGACCCCCAGGGAGCAGGGGCACCATGCTGGGCTGGGGAGAGGGAAGGGTGCCCAGGGAAGGGAGCCACATGTGAAGACTGCCACGGGAAGCGGGGAGGGTGACTGCACACCTGGGCAGGGGCAGGGGCTGCCGGACCACAGAGGGCTCCTGCCAGGGGCCAAGTCCACCTTGCTTTATGTCCCTTGGGCCTCTGGTGGCCAGTAGCATGAAACTTGAATTTGGGACAGGAAAGGCCAGTGGGGCTCGGCCCCCTGAGGAGAAGCCTTTAGCAGACCCTGTCCAAGCTCAGCTCCACCACTCACAAGGAGCTGCCCTCCCTGAGCCTCAGTTTCCTGATGATGATGATGAGGAGGAGGAGGAGGAGGAGGGAGTGGGCAGGGCAGAAGAGCTGGTGGCTCTAGGTCACTTGGTCAGACAGTTGTGTACTGGTGCAGGGGCCCAGTGAGAAGTCCCAGCTTGGGGGAGGTACAGGACCCAGGCAGAGACAGCTGGAGGTACTCAGTCCTGGGAGAAGAGGCACAGAAGGATGCCAGGAACCAGGCTCCCTCTGCACTCGCTGAGGATTTCCCAGGCTGGGAAGCCCCCGGCCAGCCGGCGCCCCAGCGGCAGGAAGTGAGTAACTGGCTTTCCCAACCTGCTGGCGACAGTGTCAGGGACAAAGACAGAGTTAGGAAGCACAGCCGGGCTGGTGGTCAGGTTGAGGGGGCATCGATGCTCCACCACACCTAAGAGGACAGCCCCATCTCTTCCCAGGGCAGCAGAAGATGGACAGACAGACAGACAGAGGAGGAGGGTGGATGGGCCTCCCGGCCACACCTCCCCCAGCCCCGCACCCCCTGCATCTCATCTCTGAAGGCTTCCTAGAACTCCACTTGTTTTAAGCATTTTTTTTAATTCACAATCCATTTAATAAAACTTTTCCAGGGACTTGGCTATTTCCTCACTGCGAGGCACCACTCATTATAAGACACGCTGGCTTCAGGAGGGAAGAACAACAGCAGATTAAGCCTCATACTTCCATTTCTGAAGTGTTAAACAGGGGCAGGTCCCAGAGCTGGGGAGACCCTGCCAAGCCCTGAACAAGGAGCCAAACGTGGGTCCCCCTGCCCTGTGAAGTCCATAGCCACACCTGATGCGGGTAAGTTAGGAGTTAGGGCTTGTTCCCCAGAGGGCTAGGGCTTGCTCCAGGTCTCACAGCTGGAAGTGGGGACATCAGGTTCAGAGAGGCTCAACTGAGTCCAGGAAGAGGCCAGCTTTCCCTGCACACCAGGGCTTGCTTCAAATGCAGAAAGAGAGCCCGGAGGCTCTGTTGAGCAGGGACAGCAGAGGACCCACACTGTGCTTCCTGCCTGGGTTCCTCCCTGTGTGGGCCACCCACTGACCCTGAAGCCAGGGCAGGGGAGGAAGGGGCAATCAGGCTCTGAGCTCCTTCCCCTCCCAGGGACAGGAAGCCTGAGCAGGCAGGAATGCCCGGCCAGCAAGGAAAAGCAAGCAGGTGGGTTAGGCTTCTGCAGGGTTTCCCCGGGCCTTGTAAGAATGGAGCACACCAGACGGACAAGCCACGAAGCCACGAAGCGCAAATCGTGTGATTTCAGTGATTTCATGAACGAACTGAATGAACTAATGTCCGTGTTTAAAACTGGCACCATATAACATAACGGTGAATGGAAAGACACAGTCTACCGACTTAAGTTTTTAATTTTTTGTACTTAGATAATCATATTAAGTATTAATATGATTATTTAAAAATTATTTTTAAAATTATTTTTAAAAATTATTTTTAAAAAATCATAACAAGTCAAAGGCACAGAAGAGAGGAAAACGCTTTCTGGTTGCCCACCTCTGGTTGGGCACCTGTCCTCTCCCCAGGGCCCACACATCCCAGATGCCATGGCAGGTTCTCAGATGGAAGAGAGGTGGGTCA
The DNA here is from genome assembly GCA_004024805.1 of Geosciurus inauris. Lineage (NCBI taxonomy): Eukaryota > Metazoa > Chordata > Mammalia > Rodentia > Sciuridae > Geosciurus > Geosciurus inauris. The sequence goes on from PVHX01001602.1 coordinate 65,481, forward strand.
CTCCTGGTGCAGGGTGTTGGGGTACAAAGTGAGGGGTTCAGCAGCACCTGTCTCCTGCTTCCTGAAGAAGGGGCCCCTCGTCTCCATCTCCATTTGGTAAGCGCCACTGGAGTGGCTGTCAGACACCATGGCGAGGCACTGGGGAGGTGGCTGGAGGGTGGGCAGTGTGGACAGCAGAAGAGAACAGGAAAGGGGGAGTCACGTGCTAAAACAACGCAGGTAATCTGAACCCACTCCTATAGGACAGGGGCAGCTAAGTAAATGTAAGAATGCGATCAAACGGCTAACCTCCCGGGAGCCTCCTGACTCTTGTGTTGCATATCAAGCTCAAAGAGTAGAGAAATGCATAAATATATAATGCATAAACATATAAAATCAGGTGTTTTTTAAGCTGTGTCTTTATTGCCAGGGTTGGGGGGGGGTGGCATGCAGCCAAGGAGTCAGACTTGGGTGCAAACCTCAGATTGGCCACTTGCCATCTGTAGGAATTAGGCCGAGTAGCCTCCCAGCTTCTGTGTCCTCGTCTGTAAAATGGAGAAGTGACTGGTAACCATGCGTGGGGTGTTGTGAAGTCCGTGGGACGACCTTGCCTTGTGCTCAGAGGGAGCCTGGTCCAGAGAGCACTCTGCAGGCAGCCAGGAGGGGCCACGAGGGACCAAGGGCCTGAGCGCTGACCTTTGCTTGCTCCAAGATGCCCTGTAGGGCTACAGAGGGGCTCTTCAGGGGGACCAGAGGAAGGGAGAACATGGTCCAGGCACGTGTTTTTCTTTCCTCCATGTCAGGATTAACCGAATAACAGCAAACTCACAAGCAACACCAATCCCATCCGCTTTAGTTCTCAGAAAACTCTCACAGTGCATTTAGGTCCATGGCCGAGGCCACCCCAGTTCTTTTATTCCATTCCAGTCTTAAGGATCATCATCTGTGACACTCAAGTCACGCCTCACACTTACTGGCACTTATCAAGGTTACTGCAAAGCTCCGACAGGGTTAAGGTGGTGGCAGGGTTACAGGAGGCTGTAGCTATAGCAGACAAGGACCAGAGGCGGGTGGGCAGAGCTGAGTCTTGAGGGCTCCTCTTCTCGTGGGTCTTAGGTGGGGGGTTGGCTCTGATGAGCTCCTGAGTCTGGTGCTCCTGATGTGATTTAGGATGTCCACGTGTCCAGGTACTTCTGATTTAGTGTGATAAGTTGGCACAAATAAGTTGCTTATCAGTGCGTGCCTTTTGGTGGTACCGGGCAGATGGTTGTGGTTGACTGGTACAAACAAGGCATGGAGTCATCTACCTGGACACCTGGACTCAAAATGGAGTAGCTCACGGCTTTATAAGTGGAGTCCCTCGGGGCTCTGCTCAGCCTGAAACCTGCTGCTCGTGCATCGTGGGGTAAATCAGCAGAGCCCAGCCTGCTTCACGCAGGATACCAGTGCTGACCAGGCAATGCTACAGGTTCTGCAAGGGTGTTGCTACAAACCAAGGTCAGTGTCCACCTTCCAACTCCACCTTCCGGATTTCCAGGACTGGTTCATCTGAGGTGTGTGTCTGGTCAGGCCTTCTCAGGGGACTGCTGATTGAAAGGGGACAGAGGGTGGCTGCCTGGCCAGGACCCTGGAGTTCTAAACAGAAGTAAAGCCCACTGTGAGAGCCTGAGAGATAACAGCCTTCCTGGGAGATTTAGAGAAACTCTCTCACACAGAGACGTGTGCAAAGAATGTTCTGGAACATTGGGGTGACAAAGCACATATTCGTGAACATCTGTAGCCTGCTTTTAAGCTGTTCTGTTTTGTTTGGTCTCTTCTCCACCCTGGTGAGGTTGGATCTGGGGGCTTTTCCCCAGAGTCAGGTTGTTTCTTCGGTTCATGCAGAGGGTGCCACTGTGTGCAGGTGATGAATAGCAGAAAGTCAGACAGGGTGCCCCGCCTAATGGGTCTCTCAGCCCACCGAGAAAACTCCCAGGGCTGTGATAAGAGATGTGCAGATGGACATGGTCACTCGCTAAGTGTTTCAGGCAGAGCCCAAGCACCTCCTGCAGGAAGAGCAGCTTACTGAGCAAGGGCAAAGTGGCGGGCGGGGGTGCAGGCAGACTGTGGCACGTGCAAAGGTCCAGGGCCCAGCACCATCCTGCCACAAGCAGGAGCCTAAGGGGCCTCCATGGGGCTAAAGCTGAGAGGGCTGGATGTGTTTGGAGAGGCTGGTGAGGGCCCTGGAAAGAGGGCACGAAGGGCAGAGCCAGAGACAGGCAATTCTACAAGGTCAAGGAAAGGACCCTGGCTGAGTGGGAGGGAGGCCTCCACTCCCACGGGAACAACTGAATCCCCTTTATTCCTCCCGGACTCCCGGGATGCCACCCGGCTGCCCAGAACCTGGAGTCCTATTGGGCAGAGCCTCCTCCTGCAGACAGGCCGACTGAGTGCTGAAGGTCTCCCAAGGTAGGTAAAGCTGCAGGGACTTAGCAGGGTCAACCAAGTTTTCTTGTGACACAAATGACATGGGGTTGACATGTTAATCTAGATGCAGTGTGGGTGGCCCAAGTCACGAGGTACACTTTGACCTGACCCCAGCCATAGGCAGGGGAATGGTGTGGGGGTCCAGCTGTTCACTGCTACCTGGCCACCTGCCACCTGATGTGTGGGTGTCTGATAAATGAATGGGTGGGGGAAGGAAGGAAGGAAGGAAGGAAGGAAGGAAGGAAGGAAGGAAGGAAGGAACGAAGGAACGAAGGAACGAAGGAACGAAGGAACGAAGGAACGAAGGAATTATTTTAAAACATCTATAGATTCTTTAGCTCGGGAGGCTGAGGCAGGAGGATCACAAGTTCAAAGCCAACCTCAGCAACTTAGCCAGGCCCTAAGCAACCTGGTGAGACAGTGTCTCAAAATTTAAAAATTTTATAAAGGGGCTGGGGACATTGCTCAGTAGGTTCAATCCCCAGTACCCATTCCCCCTTCCCCAAAACTTGCAGATTCTTTTGATGGCAGGACACAACATAATGATCTGTGAACAGAAGAAAGGCAGAACTCACTGCAGCTTACTGTTCCCAATGAGAAAAGAGCTGCAGACAGGGCCACACAGGGTTTCCAAGGGGAGACAGCAAACTGGAGCTGACGAGGGGCACATGGGGTGGTGGTAGCTGGGTCTCCCACAGCCCCTGAGGACTGGCTCATTTGAATACTGCTATGAGTTCCAGCACTAGGACTGTCCATAGTCATTTGGTACCTGGCCCCAGGGGCACAGTGGCCAGAGTGAGAGAGAAGTGGTTGGAATGCAAATTCATCAGCAGCTCAGAGTCCTTGAGCCCTTAGCCAGGACTCCCCAACTGGCCCAAACAAAATCCTCTCTATTACAGTGGTGGACAAGGAGGGGTGGACATGGCAGACGTCTTTCCGAGTTCTCCCCGTCAGTGGTATTTACAGACGCATCAGCCATGGATTCAGATCTTGGAGGGCTTTCATCTCAGAGTGCAGAGCCTGCAAGGTCTAACCTGGAAGAGACTTCCAAAGGTCCCTGTCCCTGCGGGCTCTAGAAAGGACCCCATCTATCACACCTCCCTTCAGTGATTCAAGGAAGACGGCAGAGACTTGCACCAGGACAGAGCCATGCTCGGCTGTCTGTGTCTGGGGGGTTCAGGAGGCCCTGCTGACTTCCATCTCAGCCGGGCACCCAGGGCAGTGAGCACCAATGAGGTCCCACAGGCCAGGGTGCAGGCGGGACCCGGACTCTAGTTGACAGCTCAGCCTGTTCACGGCCAAGCCAGGGCTGGGTCCCAGGCCAGGCACAGCCTTTCCAGGACTCCCTGTCCCTGTTTCCTCATGATGAGGTTGGATTGGGTCACTGTTTTGTAGACTGGATTCTGGGGAGATCAGCTTGGGGGTTTCGACCCCATCTGTCCACCTCCTCTCGCCTGCTCTTCTCTTAGCTGGTCTCCCCGGGAGGAGTTTTAAGCCTTCAAAAAAAAGAAGAAGAAGTTTGTTTGTCCCTCCCTTTTGAGCCACCAGCCTCTGGGGGAGGTAAGCGCTGTCCACTGCTAGCCAGGCTTCAGGGCAAAACCGAGAGAGCCAGAGCAGAGGTGGAAGGGAGCCACTTCCACATCCAAAGAGCTCCAAAGAAACGCCCGAGGGTGAGGGTCGCAGGGAAGATGAGAAGCGTGATCTTTCCTGAAGATGCTTCTGAGTTTCTTCCCCTGCCACCCTTGGGGTGGGGACATGGAGTAAAAACTACCTCCAGAGCGTTCCTGCCCACCTGGCTAACCTCTGTTTACACCTGTAGAAACGCCCACTGTGTACAACTAAAACTCAGACTCAAAACAACCTCCTCAGGAAAACAATCATGATAAGCAATAAATGTCACGCGAGACACTCCTCGCGTGGCCCCTCACAGGTCACTCTGCAGCTGGCTGGGACACTGGCCGCCCCGAGGCTCACTGGGCAGCAGTGTACACAGGAAACATTCCTGGGGGAACACGGAAACCTCCAGCGCCCAGCGCCCAGCACCCAGGGCTCAGGGAGAGAAAGCAATGCCAGGCTGGCTCCCGCACCAGGCAGGAGCTGCGAGGGGAGCTGGAGAGGAGGGAGGAAGTGCCCGAGAGGGCGATGACATCACCGCCCAGCCCTTGAAAGATGAGCCATTTGGTCGCCACTCCAGCCCCCGATCCTCCTCCTCCTCAGAGGACTGAGGACTGGTGGGGACGTCAGGCAGCCCCGTGGACAGAGGAAACTGCCCAAGTGCCTGCACAGCTTTTTCCAGACAAGGTGGGTGCCGGGCGTGGGTTGATCCAGCTGCCGCACCTTTGCGGAGAGGACTGGCTGCCCCAGCACGAGGGAGGGCTGGAGCGTGAGCCACTGGGGCAGCCTCACAGGCTCCAGAGGATGCTCCGCTCCTGGGGAGTTTGGGGAAAGTTCTCCTCCTTCCCTAAGTCAAAAAAAGTGACCTGGGGAGAAGGGTAGTCAGCAGGAGGAATTGTCTTATTTGTTCTGAGTTTGTCTTTTGAGTATGTTGTGAGTGGCTTAGTGATTTGGCTTTTACATCTCCTGGGTTGACACATTGGGCTGAAGCAGCAGTGTCCATAGGTGTGAGGCTCCAGAATGGGGCCACTCACTTGTCCTGTGTGACCCTGGACAAGATATTTAACCTCTCTGAGCCTCGGTTTTTCTGTCTGCAGAGCACCCTGCACTCCTGCTTCCTGGGGATGGAAGAGGTTAAGTCAGACAGCAGAGAGGCTTTGTGCTTGCCCCATATGCTTTGGGGTGGCTGGTGGCTGGAGGAGGTGACTCTAATTCAGACGGGCTTTGTGTCCCCACTGTCACAGTCTCAGCTCTGCTCTCACTCCATGGGTGACAGACACTGTTGGACAAGTTATTTTGTCCCAGGTCCTTCCTGAGCCACAAAGAAGCTGTGCAGAGACAGGAATGAGCTGTTACCTCGGAGGTGCCACAGGGTGGGATCAGGAGGCGGGGCCCTTATCCAGGCTTCGTGGGCCTGGGCGGCTGTGGCTGCCCGGGCAGGTTAAGATGCGCCTCTCTGAGTCACAGGCCTGGGCTCGGCCAGCCCACAGGAAGTGGGGACTGCAGGGTGCAGCAGGAGCTCCTAGGCAACAGCAGCACTTGCTCTTCTGAGTGGTGGCCTGGGCAGGGACTGCGACCCAGGTGACACTGCCCTCACCCGGCTTCTCTGGAGAACTAGGCCGCGCCCTTCCATTCCTCGGCAGCAGGTGGGGGGGCAGACACAGCACAATCTTGAGCCCCCGAAGCTTGGAGAAGAGGCTGCCGTGTTTCCCCTGCTCGGCTGGGAGTGGGGGACACATTGAGAAGGAGAAGGCTCAGGTGCTGGCCCACAGGGGACCCCAGGATCCCAGGCCAGCTGGTCCTGAAGTTCATGTCCTGTGACGTCCCACACAACTGTAGTCTCCCCGCAGCCACAGGCATCCAGCCCCGTCCCCAGGGATTAGGAAGGTGATTCTGGTGGGCCTCGGCCCCTGGCTCAGTGTCGGGGATACCTGGGCCTCTGTGGGACTGGGGCTCCTCACCTTTAAGCAGGGGAGGTTTGGATAATTGACTGACCTGGATCACATCTGGTAGATGCTGGCCAAGGGGACCAGACAGCGATGGCCGTGTCACATGACCTCTGCTAACCTAGTGACGGGCTGGACATGCTCAGGGGCTCGGACATGCTCAGGGGCTGCCTCCCTCATCTGCTCAGGGAGAGGCCGCCCGCGGCGAGGGAGATCAGTGCCACCTGCCAGGGGACTCCAGCTTCTGCGCTCACAGCTGCCCCCTCTGTGTGGGAACCGAGCTGGTGTTTGTTGAATAACTGAAGGGGGATGGCCACGTGGGGCCTGGCGTATCCCAGGGAAGAAGCCATCTGAGGAGGCGGCTGCTGCGGTTCCCAAGGCACCGCACTCTGGAACCACTGAGCCTGAGATGGGGAGACAGGGAAAGATGGGTGTCTGCAGGACGGAGGGATGAGTGAGCAGCTCGCAGTGAAGCTCGGGCAGGAGAACCATGTCCACCATCCAAAGCTGGAGAAGGCCCCGCTGCGGGGGAGCCGAGGCGGCCCACGGGCTGCAGGGATGCCTCTCGCAGGTTCCTCTGCAGGAAGAGGACCCCGGGGTGGGGGAGCAGGCGGAGGGAGAGGCCCCTCTGACACTGGGAGGGGCAGGGGCTTCTGCACCTTCCCCTCGCTTTTGCTGTAAACCTAAAACTGCTTCCCACCACCACCAGAGAACAAAAGGAAAACCCGCCACATGCAGGCGGTGTGTTGCCTGTTGGAAGCCCTTAGAGGACCTCAGGGTCATGAGCCAAACGGTCAGAACCTGCTGAGAGCTGAGATGGACACATCGCTGCCCACAGGGGCTCCATTCAGAATCCCGAGCAGAGAGCACCGTTTGCACCTGCCCGTGAATCTGCTTGCAGGCCGGCAGCTGCTTGCTTTATAAGCAGCCTGTCCCTCTCAGGAGGCTCTTCAGGGGGACACGCCCTCCCTCCACGGGAGTACAGCTCATCACCTGCTGAGCAAGGGCCCACCTTTGTTCCCTGGAGTCTGCCCCATGACAGTCCCCTGGTCCTCTCCAGGCTAATCTGCCCTGGGTGAGAAGTGTTAAGCCTAACTCCCTCCTCCAAGTCCCGCTGGATTCCTGGGGGCCTGCTCCCCCAAACCACACCCCAGGGCCGCTTTCAGGAACAAACCCACAGAGTAAGGAGTTCCTCTGACTGTGTCATCAAAATGGGGCCTGCAAGGTCCTGCAGGCTAGACGTGAAGCACCCTCCTGAAAATCTTCACTGCTGTTCAGAGCCAGGCGCCACCCGTGTGACTTTGGATTCCAACCCTGCTTTGTCAGTCACTGATGGGGAAGCTCTCTGAGCCTCGGTTGTCTGGGTATTGGGAATAACGTGCCTATTGTGGAGGGACCCTGGGGCGCAGATGGCGCTGGTGCGGTTCACATGGGGGCCAACACACTGCAGGCGCCCCGCTAGCTGAGGGAGGGTCCACAGAGGCAGAAGCAAGGGTCGGGGACTGGCAGAGGTGTTCGTTGCCTAGCCACCTAGGGGCTCCCAGGGAAAAGAGCCCCCACCCCATGCACCAAGTCAGTGACAGTTGGAGGCCGGTGGCCCTTCCTTCAGAGCTCAGAGTGGCTTTGGTCAGGCCTGTCCCCACCCCAGCCCCTCTGGGCCCCTCCAAGCTCTGCTGCCCAGGGAGGAGACCCGGCTTCCTAGTCAACTAAGTGACCTCTGGAGACAGCGGTGCCTGTGGCCGACCCCTGGCCCCGGTGGGGAGGGTGCCCTGTGCCCTGCAGACCCCACATGGCCTCCTCGTCCTGTGCTTGTCCGTGCACTGATTTGTCCCATGAGGTCCTTTCTCCTCCTCTTGGGGGATGAGGGGATCCCAAGCAGCACCCTCTGCGGCAGATGAGGAAAGGCCAAACCTGCACCTCAGAATCACCTGGAGCCGGGCCATCCAGGCAGGGCCAGGGCCTGCGCTGGGGACTCTGGTGGGACAGCCGGGCACCCAAGAGCTTGCCAGTATCTGCAGGGACTTAAAAGCAGGCAGGTTCATGCCATTGTTTGAAGTATGTTTCTTTAGCAAGGGTCTCATCCTGGACCGCCCAGCCACCCTCCCCAGGACAGAACCACGTCCCAGAGAACCAGGGCCTTCAGAGGCTCATGGCGGAGCCCCCTGCAGGATAACTTGGGGCTAAACGTTCTGAGGGCCATCTGCCCTACCTCTCACCCAACTGGAAGGTTCTTGGGAAGGACTGAGCCTCACATGCCCAGTACCCAAGCATGGCCCCTGTTAGGCACTGAGAGCAAGCTTCAGGCTCCTCCTGCCATGGAGGATGCCCCCGTGGCCCCCCAGTCTGGTAGTCGCCCCTCACACATACACAGCAGCCTCTCCCTCCACGAAGCCTGTGGCAGGAGGGTGTCACCTGGCTGTACCTGGGACGAGCCACCCCTTTCTGGACCCCACTGTGCCTGTTGAAGTAAGGGTGAGAGAAGGAAACTTTGGGGTCTCCCCTGACCCAAAGTACCCACAGGTGGGAAAGAGTGTGCACACCTGGTCCAGCTAAAGGCCTGGGTCTGCAAGATCACCTAAGATAGCCAAAACCACAGAACAAGGGGCTCATCACATGATCTGGGGCACATTAGAGGGATAGACTCCCAAAGGCGATGCCTCTTCCTCTCCCTCCCCACCCCTGCCCCACTGTCTGACCTGGGCAAGTGACATGGCCTCTCTGAGCCTTGGCTCTCTGAGCCTTGGCTCCCTGAGCCCTAAATAATGAAAAATCCGAGACTTTAGGACTAGTCGCCCCCGAAGCTGTGGGGTAGTCCCTCTCTGCAACACTGGGGTGGGTGGAGGGTTGAAAATCAGGTGACAAAAGGAAGTCCAGCAGGCGGTACCTCAACAGGAGCAGGAATGACCTCTGGGTCCTCTGGCACAGCAAGGGAACTATCGATTAGTTTGACATCTTTCAAAATGACCAGACGAGAGCTCAACTCTCAACACATAGAAAAGATCGGCATTTGGAGGAAACGCTGGTGGCCAGGAGTTAGTGTTGAGTTGCCCTAGAGCACCGTAGAAACCTGTGCAGACAGCATGTCTCGGGTTTTTAAAAAAATTAGGTGAGTGATGGTTACTATAGGCAGAGGCGACGATGGAGCATTTGGGGTGCTTCTCCATGGGTCCTTATCCCTGGAACCATGCACATCTGCCCAGGAAAGCCAAAGACATCTAGAAAGAGACAGGGCCCCAGGTGACGGCCTAGCTCTCTGGCAGGGCTGGGCAAGGCCAGGAAGGAGGCTACATTCTCTTTTGTGCTCTCTGAAGTTTTTATTGAGCATGTATATGCTTTTGTAAAAATTCAAATATAAAAAGCAAAACAAACTGGAAGGGAAATAAGGAGACAAAATGCGCCCATGTTCCCCTTCTGCAGCCTGGATCCATCCTGAATCTTCCTGTGAGTGTGGGAAGAGTACTGAAAGTGAAGGGAAGGGTGCCACTTGTGAATCTGCACCCACACCCAGGCACTAGCTCAGCCACAGCAGCCAGAGAGAGGGTGGGACCCGAGGGTGGCAGGATGAGCTGACCCTGGGTCATGAGAGTCACTCTGTGACCACCCGAGGAAACACATTCGCTGAGCATCTACTACATGCCCAGTGCTGGGCTGAGCGCTCAAGCTGCAGGGACCCAAAACAGCCTCTGCTCACTGAGACTCAGAGCCAAAGGAGGAATTCTTTTCCTGGAAAAATGAAAAAAGAAGAAAGATTACATCATTAAAGATTCTAGTCAAAGGGGAAATTAATAACTTTAAATAATTCAAGGAGGGGGAAGATATGTCATAGAAAACATCACTGTGATTACTGGAACCAGCTAAAGTCTAAGACTGTGGTCAACAAGTTGGTTGGAACATGATCGAGAAGCTTAATCACTGTTTAAAAAGGCTGCTTACCATAGAAGAGATAAACAACTTGGAAATAATCTGGAACTAAAATTTCACATGATTTCAACTAAAGCTGCAAATAGAAGAGACAGAGGAGACTGAGAAGCATGTAATAGTTTCTGTCTTATCTATAAGAAGAGTAGTTATTTTTCAGCTCTTGACAAAGAGCAGATGCAGGGTCTATAGGTGTGTGCAAAATTTAAATAGTCATTGGAAGAGTGGAAAAGAGACAGATTGCACTGTACCCTAAAAAGAATACACATTTACAGAAATTAACTATATCTGGACCCCAGAGAAAAATCTCAGTACGTAGATATTAATATCAATAGAGTCACAGGTCTAGAACTGTCACGGGCTGCATGACCTGATCATATGGTAGACATTAACACATATACAACAAATGTCACAAACCACTTGAACATTAGAAAACACTCTTCTCAAATCTCTTTCATCAAAGCATGCATTGAAACTGAAATTACAGATATTTGAGGAATGATTGACTATGATAATGCTACTTATCAAATTTATGGGATGTGGTCAAAGTCATATTCAGAGGACAATTCATGTCTTTATATGTTTAAATTATCAAACCATGAAGGTTATAAATGAATTAACTAAATGCCAAATTTAAAAACAAAGAAAAAACTAGATAACGAATGGTGACCAAAAAGTTGAAAAAGGAAAATAATGTGACAAAAGCAAAATGACTATGGAAAACATCAGTATCCGTCGGCATCCAAGGAGAAGCTCTCAGCTGCCTCTTTGAAGAGAGGACAGGAGAAGGGACATATCAGGAAGCAGCATGGGCTCTGCTGAAAATTTAAATAAACTAAGGGCTGGAGCCAAGTGTGGTGGCACACGCCTGTAATCCCAGCACTTAGGGAGGCTGAGACAGGAGGATCACGAGTTCAAAGCCAGCCTCAGCAACAGCAAGGCGCTAAGCAACTCAGTGAGACCCTGTCTCTACATAAAACACAAAATAGGGCTGGGGATGTGGCTCAGTGGTCAAGCACCCCTGAGTTCAATCCCTGGTGCCAAAAAAAAAATTAAGGGCTGGGCACAGTGGCACACACCTGTGATTCCAGCAGCTTGAGAGGCTGAGGCAGGGGGATTACAAGTTCAAAGCCAGCCTCAGCAACTTAGTGAGGCCCTGTCTCTAAATAAAAAAACAGAATGGGCTGTGGATTTGGCTCTATGGTGAAGTATCCCTGCGTTCAATCCCCAGTACCAAAAAAAGAGAGAGAGAGAGAAAGAATTTAAATAAGTTGACAGAGATTGATGGGTGGCAGCTCAGGATTGTCAAGAGTGGCCTGCAGCCAGAGCTGAGGCCAGCGCTCAGGCTGAGCCAGGAGCACACTGGGAGAACCGCCTAGTCACGGATCTGTACCAGCCCCAGGCTTCCCCCCATCATCCTCTCAGGCCACCCAACTCTGGCACAAGAGGCAAACCTGTTGGGTAACAGAAAAACCGGATGATGGAGTCCCATGGGCTGCCAATCAAATCCCAGCTCTGCCACTTACTGACAGCGTAACTTTAATTGAGTGCTCTCCCTTCCATCTGTCCGTGGACTTTTGCCAAAATTCCCATTCCTGGACAGAGAGTGCCTCCCCTCCAGCAAGGTGGGCTTGTGGGGCCCAGGCGCTCCCCATTCCATGGCCCACGCCTAGGATCCCCATCTCTGCTCCGGTGGTTCACACCTACGACTCAATCTGAGCCCACAACCCACGCTCCCACGTGTGCTAATAACTTAGCCACTAGTATTTTTTTAAGTTACTATTTAGAAGTTAGGACCAACCAGCTTTGTTGTCCAGCAGCCTGGGGACAGACTCAGACAATTGATTGCTGAGCAATGCAGGACAGGTCCTGGACCTCTCTGAGCCTCTCCTTTCTCTGATGTATTAGGGAGGGACAATGACAGCTGTCATGCTGATGTGACGAGCTGTTTGTGGAAGCTCCTCCAGGGCTCCAGAACTCCGAAGCTGGCTCCTCCCCGCCTCCCCGAGCCTTTACTAAGAGACTGCCTGGGCTCCCTTATCTCAGAGACCTCTGCCTCCAAGGAGCTCAGACTCTCTAACACAGCATGGTGCATCTGTGACTCCAGGTCCTATACCAAGGGACCCAGGAACAGTCACATCAAAGTTTTGTTCCTCAGCCTTCTGAATTAGGAGCCAATGGCAGGGTCTCCAGTCTTTGGCTTTCTGAGCCACCACCCTAACACACATGGACACACACACACACTGCCAGCACATCCCCACAACCAGCTCATTACACGGCGACAGGCAAGTGTCAGCTCTCTCCTCTAACAGGCAGGTTTCAGGTTCAAGCTCCCACACCCAGGTGCGGCGGAGAGCATGCCTAAGCGGGGGAAGGAGCAGGCCGTGAGTCCCACAGCCAGGGAGCCCGGCCAGGGCTCATGGAAATATGTTCAAGCCCCACCCTGGCCCCACTGCCACCCCAAACTATCACGTATATTCCTCCTGATAAACCTGCCAAGAGGGTATCGTGTCCCACTGACAGCTGAGGAAGTCCCTGGAGATAAAGCAGCCTTGGGAGACTCACTTGGCATTCAAAGCTGACTTCACCCTCCCCACCAGGTCCTTCCTCCCCAGACAGGCAAAAGCACGGAGGGAGGAACTTGTGGGGCTGCCCAGGGCCAGGAGGAAGGAGCCAGCAGCTGGGGAGGGAGGCAGATGGGAGAGGGAGAGCTGGAAAGGAGGGCCAGGGCTGAGAGGCTGGCAGAGCCCCTGTCACCAGGCTGGTGCTTGTCCACCATGGGAAGTGACCCAGAAAACCCCAGGCAGGTGCTGACCAACTGCGACAGGGGCAGCTGCCCTCCAGACCTTCCCAGCAGAGGACATGTGTGCTCAACAGGAGCATAAAGACCAGCCCAGGGGGTTTTCCTTACAAGTAACCTGGGAATTTCTTGCGTGAGTGTCTTTGAGCTGTGATGTCCGAGCTGAGGGGACAGAGGTTGGGATAGCTGAGTGCATCCGGGGAGAGGCAGAGGTGACTGTCCTGAGACAGGAAAGGAAGTCCTGAGTGCCAGCTGATCACTTTGCATCCCAAAACCACCCTCACGCTGGAGATGAAGCTCCTTACCCTGGAAGTGGGTCACCCAGGGTCAGAGGGGCCACTCAATTAAAGTTACGCTGTCAGTAAGTGGCAGAGCTGGGATTTGATTGGCAGCCCATGGGACTCCATCATCCGGTTTTTCTGTTACCCAACAGGTTTGCCTCTTGTGCCAGAGTTGGGTGGCCTGAGAGGATGATGAGGGGAAGCCTGAAGACCTGGGCTTTGTTTTAAATCCCAGCACCCCCCTCTCCAGCCTCATTCCTCCCCTGTGAAATGCAGCCATGCCTCCTTCAGAGGCTGTGGGAAATGATGAGAGGGTGTCCCCTAAGTACATTGTGATGGCATTTTTTAAATGCCAAGAAAAGAGAAATCTATAATCACTAGGTTAGCTGGGGGTTGGGTATGGGGTCAGGGGACAGGGACAGGCACAGGGACATGCAACACACAGAGCGAGAGAAATCCAGTCTGGCTACAGACTTTTCTGCAGCAGCAAATCGCCAGATGCCCAACTGAAGAGCAGCTGAAGACAGGAGAGGAACAGATTGTGAGGCTGTCATCGTCCATTTTTCATTACTATAACAAAGTGTCTGAGGCAGGCTAACTTTATAATGAAAAGAGATGTGTTTAACTCAGTGTTTTGGATACTGAAAGTTCAAACAAAATGGCACAAGCTCTGGCCCGCCCCCTCCACTCACCTGTATCATTTCTTGGTGGGTGGCAACAGCAGGAATGCATGCAGGAGGAGATCACATCACCCCACAGGAAAGCAGAGGGACTGGAATCGCACACACCACGTCCCAGCTGAAGCGGATGCTGAACACTCTTGTGAGTGCTGGCTGCAGGAAGCCATGCTCAAGGGTGAAAGGAGTCAGAAAAAAAGTGCCAAGCCTGCACCCATCATGGAAAAGTCACTCGGAGGCTTAACCCAGCCAACAGAGACCAAAATGAAGAGCCAGCTGTTCAGGACTCTCTCCTGTCTTTCCCCTTGTTTCACTAGGACACCAACTTAGACCCTCAGGTTGAATTCTGTAATGCCCAGGGGACTTGGGGGCTCGGGGGCAAGTTCATCTAAGACCCGGAGCCTCCTCCACTGGCTCCACAGCGGCTCCTTTTCCCAGGTCATCGGAAGCCTGCAGACCCCACCTTCCCAGGACTAGTGGCCAGGTGCCAGCTGAAGCCATTACAGAAAGAGTTGGTACACACTGCGAACCTCTGCGTTCAACTTCAACATGGTCGCGCATTTGTTTACCAGGTTTTATTTTTGCGCGCCAGGCCTCGTTTCCGAGCATGGACTGGCTGATTATCTTTCTTATGTCAACGAACCATAATTCAGTCCCTGTTTTTTTTTTAAAGGAGACGTTTGGCTTGTTTAAATATTTTTATTACAGAAGTCACAGCCGTTCTTCACAGAAAACTTGGAAACTACTACAAAGGAGACGGAAAACGCAGAAGCATGCATGGTCCCCAGCCCAGCATGGTCCCCAGGCCAAGGACTGGCTGCGCCAGCGGCAGCTGACCATCCCGCCTTCCAGCTCTTGCAACCACGTTACACGGGTGGGACTGGTGGGTTTGGCAGGGTGGTGTGCCATCCAAAGCCGCCTCTCGTTTTTTGGCAACTGCTCAGAAGCATTGTTTTTCCTTCCTGCTTGGCCTCCAGTCACTGCCCTTTTGAATGACAAGGGACACCCGGCATATTCAGCTTTTCCTACACATTTGATTATTTTCAGAAATACCAAGCAAAAGGGAAAAACCATATTTTTAGGTTCTTTTTTTTTTTTTTTTTTGGTACCAGGGATTGAACTCAGGGGCACTCGACCACTGAGCCACATCCCCAGCCCTATTTTGTGTTTTATGTAGAGACAGGATCTCACTGAGTTGCTTAGCACCCTCGCCCTTGCTGAGGCTGGCTTTGAACTCACGATTCTCCTGTCTCAGCCTCCCTAAGTGCAGGGATTACAGGCGTGAGCCACCGCGCCCGGCTCTACTTTTTAGGTTCTTGATTTGCTTGTCCTGATTGTCCCAAAATTGAATTTTCTGGAGGCCGGTTTAGCAGCCACAAAGCCCCTTGTCCTACCTGGCCCTGTTCAAAGAAGGCTGAATCCTGTGATGCCCAGGGGACGTGGCTGCTCATGGGTGGTCTCACGCCACGTGCCTGCCACCCTCAGTCTAGGAGCAGCCCCTTAAGTACTTGTAAACCATATTATTTTGACCTTGTCTTGGCTCCAGCAGTTCCTGCAGCCATCAGCGACAGGCAGTCAAAGGTGGATCCTTGGAGACAGCAGGTGACATCTCACCAGATGCAAGCTCCGATTAATAGTGTCCCCAAGACTGATTGAACTCTACTAACAACCAACCCCGTCCACCTACGAGGAAGCTGAGGCTCAGAGGTCGGGGACCTGCCAGGACAGACACAGATCTGACTAGCTTTCCCGCACTGGGCTTTGGAGCAGAGTGGGAGGGTGGCCACCTCTGTGTGCCGATGCCTGGTTCTGGTTATTTGGCTGCCATGATGGGCTGGACAGGAAATCACAGATTTTGTTTCTGGCTTCAGAAATGCAGATTGCCAGGGGAAGAAAGCAAACTCTCGCACTTGAGAAATCAGAAGCCCTCCTCTTCCCAGCTCAGACAGGGAGATCTCCTGCCTGTGTCCACACCAGGCGGTAGAGCCCGGGGACTGTGGAGGGGCCTGACACAAGCTCACAGCCCTGGCAGGAGGCACGTCCCCTCCTGCCAGCTGAGCTACCAGCCAGGCTCCTCTGTCTCTGTGGGGTGGAGACGATTGTGAAACAGAGACAGGAACTGGAGGCGCCTCCCTCCTGAAAGCAGCCTGGACGGTAGAGCACACACACCCCGGGCCCCCTGCACTCTCCACAGCTGGGGCCCTTCCAGAGGCTAGTGTCCTCTCTTAAGCTCATTTCTCACCCTGAAAAACAGCGGGTATCACACCCAGTGACCCCGCTACTGTGCTGTCGGAAGCTTTAGGCCTGGGAAGGCACCTTCACATTCCCCAAATAGGATACCTGTCTTAATCCAGCTGGGCCGTGGGGAAAGGGGCGCCGTGGCATTGGGTAAGGCAGTCTTCCATAGTCCTTGGGCTTAAATCTGCAGAGTTTAAGGAATCTTGGTTCAAATACACCAGAAGCATTGCTGACTTTACTTGAATGCCTTTAGTGACAGGGAACTCACTACTGCCCAGAGCCACTCAGATCAGCAAACATTCAATAAGCAGCTGTGCTGTTCCAACAAGAGGATTCAGAAAAACAAAGGCCCTGTCCTGTGTTCAGGGCCTAACCATGTGTCAGTCAAGATGGGCATAAGGAAAAGGAAAACCTGGGTGCCTCTGCATCCGTGTGCGCATGCGGATTGAGGAAGGGCAGCGGGGTAGGTTGGGATGCTCACCTTTTACTTAGGACAGGTCACCTTCCTCTCGGAGCTTTAGTTTTCTCATCTGCTAAGTGAGGTTGGACTAAAATTCTAAATGCTGAGACTCTTCCAACTTGAAAATCCAGTGGCTCCCGCACTCCTGTGGGACTTGACGGTTTGCAGTCACTCTTCCGTGGAACACCCTGAGTACCGATCCTGCCACATCCCCTGCACTTAACTCTAAACTTCATCAAGCCCCCACTGAAACCTGGGCCTGTTTGGTTGCTTATAAAAGTGAGGACAAGCCAGGCACGGTGGCGCACACCTGCGATCCGGGGAGGAAGGCTGAGGCAGGGGAATCTCAAGTTCAAAGCCAGCCTCAGCAACTTAGTGAGGCCATAAGTAACTTAACGAGACCCTGTCTCAAAATAAAACATAGAAGCAAGGGGCTGGGGATGTGGCTCAGCATCTAAGCGCCACTGAGTTCAATCCCTGTTACCAAAAAAAAAGTGAGGACAAGGTTCTGGCCCCACCCG
Source organism: Geosciurus inauris (assembly GCA_004024805.1). Classification (NCBI taxonomy): domain Eukaryota; kingdom Metazoa; phylum Chordata; class Mammalia; order Rodentia; family Sciuridae; genus Geosciurus; species Geosciurus inauris. The sequence continues at coordinate 82,381 of PVHX01001602.1, forward strand.
TCTTTCAGGACAGGGGAGGCCCAAGTCCATGCCTGGGAGCGTTTGAGCAGCATCCCAGGCCGGCCCTGCCCTGACTTGCTGAGGCTCAGTTTCCTGCTCAGCATGCACACCTCTCAGGTCCATCTCCAGATTTGAGGCGTTAACATCTTAGGTGTTTAGACCCCAGCTGGCACGTGCAGATGACAGATGCATTTGCTGCCAAAGGCATCACAGTTGTCATAATTCATCCTTTCAACACACATATTTCCCCAGCCTGGGTCAGGCCCAGTTGTGGGAAGCGGGGAGAGAGTGGCGAGGAAGAGTGAGCTGTGGGTGGCCATGGTGGCGCTCCCAGGCGCTCAGGGAGAGAGGCAGTTAAGATGGAGCATGCTGGAGGCTAGGGCAGAGTGCTGGGGCTGGACCACAACGCAGGGTCCAGGAAGGACCTGGAGAAGGTGACCTAATCCTGGAGCTGATGGAGGGCTGCTGCCCCGTGGGGGCTGGTGTGTAGGAAGGAGGTCTGTGACCTTGTGGTCCTGGGCAGGTCAGGAGGAAACCAGGGTGTTTACCAAAAAAGTGTCTATCAATCAGGAGTCTCCCCCATGCCAGGGCTTGACCGCGGGCCCCAAAGGAGAACGAGATGAGAATTTGTCCCCCTAGCAGCTGGGGACATTTCTCAAGCCCGAGCTTATCCACACGGTGACAAGACAAACTCCCAACTGATTCTTCAACTAGTTACCAAGGCAGGAATGGAAGAAAGTGGCAGATTTGTGCTTCAGGAGAAGCTGAGGCCGGGGGACAACAGAGGCCTTTCTGTCTGTCTTCTGTCCCTGGATGTCCCTTGCTCCTGCCTCCAGATTCAGCCAGCACCCTCTGCTGGGCCACTGTCCCCAAGCACACAGCAGCCCATCACACCTTGGCCATGTGCACAGGTCCTAGAGGGGCAACCAGAGCGAGGGCCTTCTGCCAGGGCGACAGGTGGGAGCCACACCGTGGAGTCCAGTGGTGCATGCATGGACAGGTCAAGCCGCAGGAAGTCACCTGCCCCAAGAAGGCTCCCAAACCCCCACCTTGGGGCAAGCGTACTGGGAACCTGGGAGATCCCTGAGGGCAGTGACAGCTGTCATTCACCACTATAGTAACACGATTCAGAGAAATGGAGCAGTGAGGAGCATGGAGCCACCAGCCACTGGCTGTGTGACTCTAGACAAGTTAGTATGCCACTCTGTGCCTACCTCGTTCTCATCTGCAGGATGGAGGTGGAAAGATGGCAGGAGCCCCCCATCTGAGGCAGGGCGGGCTGCATGTGCTGTTCTGTGGACAGTCCTTGGCAATAACGACAGGTGCTATTGTCCTGTCCTGGAAGCTGGCACAGAGCGGGCACTCACAAAGCTGTGGAATGAATGAAATGTGAACCCAGAAATGCCATGCAGGTGCTGGGGCCACCTGCCACCTCCAGGGTCATTGTCACCACCCCGATGCCATCCATGTGGTGTCCTGGCTAGAGCCTAGTGAACCTAAGACCCCTGGCACCCAGCTCAGCGGCATGGACACAGTCCTGCCCGCTGTCCCAGGTGAGGTAGTGAGGACGCAGGAGACACCAGTGGATGCTCACAAATGTTCCAACGGGACTGTGGCCCCGTACGGTTGAGGAGAGGCCCAGAGCACTCTGGAGCTCCGACACTCTTTGGGAAGGGTTGCAGCCAGCATGGCTGTCCCAGAGGGCTTCCTGGAGGAGGAGGAATTGTCTTGGATGCTTGAGTGCTTGGTGCAGGGTGCTCGTAGAGAATGAGGCGTCCTGGGTGCATGGAGAGGGGAAAGCCTGGGGTAGGGACAAAGAGCACCAGGATGGCCTTGTGGGCCCTGTGAGGGTGAGGTCTGTGGAGATGGGAGAGGCTCACGTCTGACGTCGCTACCTACAGTTAGCACAGGCATCAAGTAGGGGCTCAGTGCCACACCCCTGCTGTGACAGGAGGTGCCAGTCCCCAGTGGTGACCTGCACTTTTGACTGGCTAGCTATACACAAAGTTTCCCGTGATCCCTTCCTCAGGTTTGGTGATTTTCTGGGACAGCCCACAAGTTAGGGAGACGGTTACCTACATCATAGATTAAGCAGGACCTGCTTGGGGACAGGGAAGAGATGCAGGGACCCTCTGGACTCCCGGGGCTCCCAGTGCACCCACATGTTCACCAGCCCACAATTCTCTCCCAAACCTGTCTTTAGAGATTGTCAGGGAGGCTTTATCCTGTGAACAGGACCGACTGGGAGCTGTTTGCAGCCCTCTCTCCTTCCTGGATGGTGGGGGTGGAGCTGAAAGTTTGAAGCTGGATCACACTTGACCTTCCTGGTGACCAGCCTCCATCCTGAAGCTGTTCACCACCAGCCCGCACCCAGGCCCACTAAGAGTCATACCTACACCAAAAGATGATTTTGTCACCCCGGAAATTCCAAGGCATTTACAAGCTCTATATCAGGAGCCACGATCAAAGACCAAATATATATTTCTTATTACATCCCGTCCCACAAACCACAGGATCTGAAAAATCAAATTCTGTCATCAAATTCTAGATCTACACTGCCTAATATGGTAGCCACTGGCCAGAAGAGGCTGCTGAGAATTTGAAATGTGGCTAGCCCAAATTGAGATGTGCTATGATTACAAAATGCCCATCCATCTCTAAGACTTAGCAGGAAAAAATTCTATAAAGTAGCTCATCAAAGACTTTTTATATTCGTGACATGTTGAAACAATAATATATTGGATATTGTCATCCATTTCATCTTGCTTTAACAAAACACCTGAGGATGAATAAATTACAAAGAAAAGAGGTTTATTTGGCTCCCTATTCTGATGGCTAGACGATCCAAACAGCATGGCGCCAGGGTCCTGGTTGTGTTTCCAGATGACAAAGAAATGGAAAGGGAGCTGGCCATGTGCAGATGGGCACAAGTGCAAGCAGGAAGCAAGAGACCAGAGAGATGCCAGGCTCACTCTTTGTGACAACCCACTTTCAAGGAAACTATACCAGTCCCAAGAGACCTGTCCTCCTCCCGAGAGACAGCATCAATCCATCAGTGAAGGCAGAGGCACCATGACCTCACCACCTCCCCCAGTCCCACCTCTTAAAGGTTCCACCCCGTCAATACTTCATGCAGGGGATGTAGCTTACAGCACGTGAACCTGGGGGGACAAACCATATCCAAACCATAGCCCAAATATTTGGTTAAATCAAATGTATTATCGGAATTAATTTCACCTGAGTCCTTTTCCTTTTTTAACGTGGCTACTAGGACATTAAAATGGCTCCTGTGGCTCATGTTGCATTTCTACTGGACAGCGCTGCTCTGGGTGCTGGGGAGTGCCACACGCAAGTGGGATCTGGAGGTAAAGGCCATGGGAGAGGGGCACGGAACCAGCAGAGGAAAAGAAGCCCAGGAGAGGCCAGAAAAGCCCAGGGCGTCCAGCAAGTCAGATTCTGACCCCAGAAACTCAGCTCTGGGTAAAAAATAACATGACACTTAGGAGTCACTTGGAAACTGGAACAGAGGGCAGGTGGCACCAGTGAGACATCCTTGTTGGGTTGTTAGACATGGTGATGCTTGTGTGGCTTTGCTCTCTGGACCAAGAGGCTTTTAGAAACCTATACTGAAATATTTACAGATTGAATGGCAAATACATGCAGGATCTGTATCAGGCCAGGAGGGGCGGGCTGCTGTGCGGTATAGGCAGAGGCTGGCTGGCTGTGTGTTGGGAATCACTGAAGCTGGGCAATAGGTCCGTGGAGGGTCATGAAGCTGGTCTGCCTACTATGTGTGTATTGGTGTTTTTCTATCATGAAAAGTTTTTTTTTAAAACAAACCAGGGCTGGGTGCGGTGGTGCACGCCTATAATTCTGCAACTCAGGAGGCTGAGGCAGGAGGATCCCAAGTTTGAGGCCAGCCTGGCCAACTTAGCAAGACCATCTCAAAATAAAAATCAAAAGGCCTGGAAGGCCCCGGGGATGTAGCTCAGTGGTACAGCGGCCCTGAACTCCACCCCCAGTACCACAAAAGAGAGGGCAAGACACCCTAACACCTGGGTTCTGACCCAGACCGCCTGGTTCAAGCTGCAACCTTGGTCTGTTTGCTTGTGCTCTGTTTGCTCATCTGTCAGGAGGGGCGATGGCAGCGGTCCCCACGTGGCAGGGCTGTATCTGCAACGTGCTTCAAAATGAGGAAACAAGATGAAGGAGATGAGAACATTTCCTGGGCTCTTCACACACCCCCTTATGGGACCCTGTCCTCCCGTGCCCTGCTCGGGGGAGGCCTTCCCCATTTCCTCAAGAAGCTAAGCCACATGCAATCCAGCAAGCAGAGGCAAAGCCGAGTTGCCTGCCAGGTCTGGTGGGACCGAGGGCAGGCCACAGGCCCCTGCCCTGGCTACACTGTCTTCCCTGGTCCCCCATCCTGAGGGGCTGGGCCTCTGCTATCAATCAGCTCTCAGAACCCCGCCCCCCACTTCTAGAAATAGTCCAACACTGGCAGCGCCTGGGCTCTGGAACTCGCAAGGTCGCCTCCCTTGGCTCCAAGGGGTGCCAGTATCCCACAGCAGGAATGGGCAGCGGACAGAGATCACGTGGCTAGGGCAAGGCTTTGACCTGAGTCCAGGGGGCAGGCCCTCGGGGGCCAGGCGGGGACCTACACCCCCTGTGCCAAGTCCGCTGAAGGGGAGCCTGCTGAGACCACCCATCTCCATGGGAACCTCTGGAGCCTCGGGGGCTCGCTGATCTGATCCCATTCTCTCTGCACGCATGCTTGTCAGGGTGGGGAGCTCAGAGCATCCTCCCCGTTAGGGAAGTGGTTGTACCACAGCCCCCAGAATCCTCTATTACAACCCTGTATCTTTCCATTGAGGCCACAAAAACCCAGAGAGGTTGACAGTCCCCAGGGGACACCTGGTCCCTAGGCTCTGCCCCCAGGCCATGCTCCTCTTTGCTGCAGAATCCTAGAAAAAGAGGGCTGTCTATTGGGAGAGGTCAGGGAAGGCTTCTTGGAGGAGGTGGCCTTGGTGCTAGGATGCTGCTGGATGCCCTCATTCCTTTGGTCCTGCCCTTGACACCTTCAGAGTTAAGGCATGCTGTGGGGAGACTGAGGCCCTCAAGCTACAGTGCACAGGAAAGGACAAAACTCCACCTGCCCCAAACTCGCTGACTCTCCAGCTCCTCCTGCTTGCTCCTTTCTCGGGGCCAAAACCGCTTGGTACAGCAGGGATCTTTCTCCCTACGCCGGCTCGGGTTCTGTAACCCAGGCTGGGTGGAAAGCAGGGCAGTGCGTACACCTGCACATGGTGGCGGAGCTGGGCCCCTGCCGGCCTGGCCGGCCTGGCCAGCCCCTGGCCAGCTAAGCTTTCCTCCTGCCCGGCAGGGCTGTGCCACCCCCCGGGCACTGGGGACCTTCCTGGGGCTAGAGAGAGGGAGAAAGAGCCTCCCAGGCAGAGCTCCCCACAGCTCCCCTCCGGGCCCGAGCTGTCCCAGGGAACCGCGTGTGGGGAGCAGTTCCCTTCAGAGGCCTTTGTCATGTGGCTTTGGCTTTCCTCTCTGTTTCCTCTCATTGTGACTGAAATGCCCGTGCTGGGAAACTGGGACACTCAGGCCAAAGGAAGAGGGTGTCTCTATCTTGGCACAAAGGCATCTGCTCTCCGCGCTGGGCACGTGCCCCAGGACCTCTGCCTGGGCTGGGACGTGGGGTTTGTTGTTGAAATCAGAGGAGCAGACACTCAGCTCCGCCTCACTCCTGGGAGGATAAACAGGACAGGGGGCCTGGGAACTGGGATTCTAGGACCTGGGTTCAAGGTGAAGCTCTACCACTGGCCGGGTGTGTCCTGGGAGAGGCTGGGCCTGTGACGTGCTGTGCCAGGAGCTCCCTCCACTGTGGTGTTCCAGGATCTGTGAGGTTAGACTCAGGGAACTTCCAAGGGTGGAAGACAGAAGGAAGGAGGATTCCAGGGCCTCAAGTAAGATGGCCCTGGGGCAGTATCCCCAAGGACCACGGCCCTGTACCCAGACCTACGAGCAGGAGCCGGCACAGCTTGGCTCTTGCCCCAGGCTGTCACGTGCTGACTGAGGGGCTCGAGACATCTCCCCACCTCCCTGGGCCTCTGTTGGCCCTGTATGAAAGGGAAGGTGGGGTCGCCCGTCTGACAGCGCAGAGCTCTCGCCCCCATGAACCTGCAGACCCCTGACCTGTGCAGAGGAAGGCCTGCGGCACACAAGCAGCAGCTACAGGGCGCCGAGCGCCATTCCAGGGCTGAACAATCGCAGCCTCGCCGAGTCGTGCAGGGACACCCCCACAGGGCAGATGAAGGAACCCAGGCTCTGAGGGGGCAAGCCTCTGGCCAAGGTTACCTGGGCTGGTGAGCGCTGGAGCCGGGAGTCTGGCAGGTGTGGGTCTCAGTCACGAAGCCACTGTACCCTTGTCACTCCAGGCCTGGGACATCTCCAGGCACAAGGCATATGCTGTGTCACCTTCATCACACGTGGGATGGTGCCCAGAGGCCCAGAGAGGGTGGGCATTCTCCCAGGCCACACCCAGTCAGTGGCCAAGCTTCACCTTGAACCCAGGCCCTGGACACACACGCACACGCACTACGACTCCTCTATAGCCTCCCGCCACACGCAGCTCAAAACCCAAACCCAAGCTGGCTGGCAGGGTTGGGGCTTAGGGGCCTCCTGTGGTGGGAACCCGCATCACCAGAGCATCCCAGTGACCTGACACCCATGGGAGCCCAGGAGGTAGCCCTCGCTCTCACTGGACAGCTGCCCAGGGTGTTGCCAGTTTCCCCTCCTGCGCTGCCTCCCAGCAGCCCCCACTCCTATGGCCTGCTGAGCCCAGGCCTGAGCTGCCCTGGGCCTGGCTGCCCAGAACCTGAGCTGCTCTGGGATGCCACCTGCACAGAGCTTCTTCCTGCAGGGATGTAAGTCACAGCTTCCCCTCGAGGACAGCCCTCGGTGAGCCCGCTCAGGCCTCAGCTGCTCCTCTCAGTGCTTAGGGAAGGACTTGGCGCTGGGGCTCAGCAGACCTGGATTTGCACCGTGCCTCTTACTAGCTGTGTGCTTCAGTGGCCTGGGGTTACTCAGCAGCCTCTGCGTGGTAATCTGGAACATGGGTACATGACACGCCAACCTCTCAGTGCAATTTCAAGGACATGACGGGGGGATCGCAGCACAAGCCTTCTGTTGCCCTTTGCCTCCCTCCTGCAAAGACATCTCTCGAGAGCAAAGGAGAAATAAGCATCACTTGCCTTTATCAGAAAGTCATCAGTCATTTATTGAACACCTACTATATGTCAGGCACTGGACAAAGGAAAAAGCAACACCACCGGCAAGTGCAACAGGAATGTCCTATAATAAGCCTAGTGCTGGAGGGGCTAAGGCAGGGGAGAACACAGCAGCTCTAGGGGGATCAGCCAGGCCTCGCCAGAGGGATCTGCATTATGAGATTTGCTGCAGGGAACTGGCCTGTGTGCGTGGAGGGCAGAGCTGGCGATCTGGAATCTGCAGGGAAGACCTTCAGGAAGGAGAAGCCAGGACTCTTAGGCACAGACTGCAGCTGTTGTCCCTGAGCTGAATTTCTTCTGCTCGAAACCTTGAATCTGCTCTTCAGTCTTTTTAACTGATTGAGCCAGGCCCACCCAATCAACTCCCTTGTTGCGAGTCAGCTGACCGTGGACTCCAGTCACATCCACAAAGTTCCTTCGCAGTGACGCTAGTGGCATTCGATCGGGGAATGGGGAACAGCGGCCTAGCCGGGTCCACAGGCAACCTGCCCGTGGCAGGGCACTTGCAGGGGCCTCCAGGGCAGGACCAGCAGCTGAACAGAGGGGCAGGGCGGCTGGAGCAAAGGCAGAGGTGGCAGTGTGCAAAGTGTCCTCAGGGGACCAGGAGTATGTCCACTGGCTGGACCGCTGTGGGGGTGGGACTGGAATGAGAGGACGGGTTAATAAATGGCCATGAGCAAGCTTAATGCGTGTTTTTCAAGATGCCATCGTGATAACCAGGGGACAACATGGGGAAATTCCTTGATGTGATATTCCACATAAAACCCCGGGAGGAAGGCGCGTGAACGTGACTGTGGAGAGTTGGGTTTGGGGACCGAGCTCTGCGAAGTTTTAATATTATTTTTACCACAGTTATTTTATTTTTTTGAAAGGAGACTTTTCTTTCTTGATTTTAAGTTGGAGGATAAACCCTCAGATTTATTACAGGTGCAGAGAAAGCAGAATAGTATAATTCAACACTCGCTCAACGCGATTCAGGAAATGACATACACTTTTTTCTATAGGGAAGACAGATAATGGGTAAGGCAGACAATTTTCAAGGGAAAAGCCAATGAGTTTTAGGGGAACCGTGAACTTGGGATAGGACAGAGTCCTTTGGGCTCATGCAACAGGCAATGGATTATAAATGATTCTCTATGGGACTGAAATAAGGGATGCTGGTATGTGGAAAAATTTTCCCAGGTGTGTTAACAGACTCCCATCTTTCTTCCTGCGATAAAAGCTTAGTTTTCTCTAGTTAATGAATTTTCAGTAAGACTGAAGGCAATTGTGTCCCCCTTTTGGCAACTCTGCTCAGGTAGATAAGGGAGCTTTGAAGGACTGAGCTCTCTGCACTGAGAGGGGAGTTCTAAGGCCTCTGCGTATCAAAGCAGCAGTCTTTGGGGTCCATCTTCTGAGCTCCAAGAATATAATGCATTGATCCAAAGAGAATCATGAAGAACTGAGTCCTGTTGGTCAGAAAGGAGATTTTCTTTTAGCAGAAAGGAGTAGTAAAATGTCAGATGAAATTTTCCATTTATTAAAACTGTACATGCCTATAGTCCTGGTGACTCGGGAGGCTGAGGCAAGAGGATCACAAATTCGAAGGCAGACTGGGCAACTCAGTGAGACCCTCAGCAATTTAGCAAGACTCTGTCTCAAAAAAGAAAGAAAGAAAAAGGTTAAAAAAAGAATGTGAAATCCAATATGAGGCAAAGAAACAGAAGGTGCTGAACAGAAGAGCCGCGTGAGCAGGAAGAGAGGACTAAGCACTTTCCTGAGGGTGAGCGGACTCTGGCAAGCCAGCCTCATCCTTCCCTGCAGAAAGCAGAATAGAGGGGGCTCTGCTTCTCAAGGTTCGCCTTTGTCCCCTCATAAATGTTTCCAGAACATTCTGGCCCATGAAGTGTCCAAATGCCAGAAGGGCCCTACATGCGTGTGCCTGGACTGATCCCATTCTCGGTCAGGCTCTCTCTAGGAATCCCACGACTGGTTGGCTTCCCACCACCTGCCCCACAGGCAGCTCTGCCCTTGCAGAGATGACCTCAAGGGCTCCCTGGAGACTGCGCTCGAGCCACACCTCCCTGGCCAGCCTGGGGAGGTTTATGAGGTGGTGCTGGCCCTTCCCTATGTGAGCTGCAGCCGGAGGTTCACCTAGTGCTGCTCCATAAACAGCACCCTGACTTGGTGACCCTGTGAATCAGGACGTAAAGAAAACATTTAACCTGGAGGTGTCGGGGCAAGGACTCAGGAGACCTCCCTTCTTTCTAGCGGTGGCCTTGACTCCAACTTGCTGGGTGCCCTGAGCAAATAAATGTCCAAGGGATTGGGGTGTGTGGACCACAGCAGCCAGCGCGGGGAGCGTGGGGGGTGGGAGGATGTGGAGGCAGCCTCCCCTCCGAGGCTGGCTATCACAGGACACACACACAGCTTTTGCTGGGAGGAGTTGCAGTTGGAACGCCACCTCCTGGAAGATTCCCCTGGCTGGGCAGCTAGGGCATCTCGGAAACACCCTGTCTCTCCCTCCATCTGTGAAATCAGTGTCAAACCCAAGCGAATCTGTGAGCAGGAAAGCAGGCTGGGTGGACGGGACTCCCCCTACGTCCTAACCCCTGGTGTGGCCTCCACACGAGGGTGCGCCTTGGTGGTGTAGGAAGGGCTCTGACCAGTGCTTCCTGCACTTGACCTGCCTTGACTGAACGCTCTCCACAGCAGCCTGAGGAGGTAGGGTCAGGATACTTGAATACTAACCCCCATCAGACATTTGAGAAAAATGAGGCACAGTGAGGTCACACAGCCAGCCTCGTGGAGGAGGGCTCAGTCCATCCCCCAAACTGCCAGGCTAGGCCTCCCCACTTGTCCTGCATGTTTCCAGCCAGATGCTTCCCGACACTTCCACATTTGACCATTCTGTTCCTGCTGTATCTATGGTACCTGTGTAAGTATAGCTTTACAACTGGCTTATTTTCCAGCTATAACTTCATATCACCAACCTAAGTAGAAAATAAGTATCATTTGTCATTTAAAAGGAGTTATAAAAATATAGACACTTTATTCAAGTCTGGCTAGACTGGAGGGATGAGCCACAGCTAAGCCTGCTCTCCGTCAACTGGGGAATATTTCCGTCCATTTTCTGTTGCTGTGACGGAACACCTGAGACTGAGAAATTTATAAAGGAAAAAGGTCCATTACGGCTCTGGAGGCCGGAAGTCTGAGACTGTGGGACCACAAAGGTTGCTCAACTCCTCACAAAAGGCAGACGGCAAGCATAGTGAGTAATTAAGGTTTCAGTGCATGAGCTTTAGGGGACACGTCAATCCACAGCAGGGAGATTATGAATACTAGGGAGGTATTGAAGACATGTGGCACCATGCTGAGACTTTCCCCCTGCCCAGTGGAAGGAGGTCTAAACAGTTCCAGGTCATTACCCTCTGCTCTACGCCCCTGACTTTGGGAAATGCTTCCAGGCTCTAACATGAAACCCCAAAATACAGGCATGAGTTGTTGTGGGGAACAAATGTCCTTTTCTCTCTACCCTTCTGAGTTCTGGCTGAGGTCCCTGTAACAAAAGGCAGCTTCACAGGAGAAGCAGACACGGTTACCTCATGTAAGCTCCGTGTGCGGGGGAGCCTTCATACGGAAACAAAGAAGGGGCGAATGCTTTGCTTGAGGGAGAGAGGTGGGTGGAGGAAGGGACGGGAGGCGGCGGGAGCTGTGTGCAAACTGGAGATGGGGGCCTGCAGATCCTGCAGGACGCCCCAGCCTCAGAGCCTCTGGCTGCCCTGGGCCAAGGGCAGCATGCCCTGCCAGCTCCTGCAGCTCCCCAACTCCTTCAGCTCAAATATTCAAGCTTCCAAAGCACCAGATGGTGGGGTAGGGGGCCCCGAACCCCTTCACTGCTCCAGGTTGGGGGTCTGTACAAAGCTTGGTGCTTGAGACGGTGACACTCTGTGTCTGAGGGAGGCCCCAGACCTTAAGGCCCTGAGACCTGGATTCCTGGGAAAGCAAACAGGCTCCCTCTGAGACTATGTGGAATGTACCCCTGACGGCACCCAGCCATCTATGTGACTAAACCGAGGGAAACGTGTCTAAAGTGAGCCTTCTTGGACAGCGTTCTGAGGGGGAGAAAGCACAGTGGATCAGAATGTTGAATGTCCCTTTGAAGCATCTGCTTCAGAGTCAGCTCCCGTCCACAGCCCCCACCCCAGCCATGAGGGTCAGTGGCTGGGAGGGGCTGAAGTCCACCCTCCTGGCTCTGCAGATGGGGAAACCGAAGCCCACAGAGATCACTCAAGATCACAGAGGGCCGCTCCTGACCACCACCTGCCAACATGGCAGGCACCACGCCTGCTCCCTCATGTCCCCACACCTGACCTTACCATCCCAGGTCGTGTTAGTCAGGGTCCCCAGAGACAGAGGGCACCTTCAGACTGGGCAACGTGAAGAGAAGGGGAACAGAGAGGCAGGCAGCACGGGAGTCAGACAGGAGGTGACTCCCTAGCGCCTCAGGGTCAGGACACAAGGGCTAAGCCTCCCTGCCCTCTGCTTGGGAGAGCAGGGCCCGTGGTGGACGCTGTGGACCCTGGTCCAGTCCCTGAGGGCCCTGAGGGAGGGAGCCAGCAGCCCCTCTTCACGCTTCTCTCCCTCCTCCCTCCCTTGGCCTCCTGCTTAGGCCCCATTGGCCAAGCCCAAAGAGAAGCCAGATGGCAAGGAGCCTGTGGTATTGTCCCCATGAGACTCCAGAGGCAGGGGCTAGGAGGGAAAGCTGGGAGGTGACCTGGAGTGGAATGCACAGCCCTCTGCCCAAGTCCCACCTCCAGAGCAGATGGACAGAGGCAAGCAGGGACCAAGGCTCCCAGATTCTCTTGTCCCCTGAGCTTAAGTCCCCTGAGCTCTGGACATTGGGGAAGGCTGAGAGAAGAAAGTCCTAGACTGTTTTGTAATGAGTGCAGTGTTTACAGCCTTTAGCAGCAATGAGATCTGGTTGGCCTGACTTGGCCAGATCTGGGACACCCATAATGAGGTCACTGGAAACATGGATGTCTCCCCAGGGTGATGGTGCCAAAGGACCCGAGCTAGCTGTCCTTGTCTGGGCAGGAATCGGAGGCCACGTGGGGAGGCTGAAAGTATAGAATGGCTGCTATCATGGGTCTGATAGGAGGTGTCCCCCAGAAGTTCACGGGTGAGACAATACAAGTACTCAGCCTAACGATTAGATTGTGAGGTGTAACCTAATGGGATTAATCCACTGATGGATTCACTGGGTAAGTAGAGGCAGGCAGGGTGTGCCTGGAGGAGGTCCTCTGCTGCATAGTTCAGCTGGAAAGCCAGCCCAAGGGGCAGGGGAGTCTTGTCCCTCCTACTCCCCGCTGGCTAGCCAGCAAGTGGAGCTCAGTTTTTCTTGAAATGTTTTTAAAATAAGCAATTCAAACATGGCCTCTGGTCTGCAGCTGGATTCTTCTGTCCCTGAGCCAGGGAAGGTCCCTCAGAAAACTAGTGACTAGGTCTTCTTCCCTCCCCAAACCCCCCTCCTTAAAGGAGCAGAGGGACTTCGCTGTCACTCCACCCCTGGCAAGCTCCCGGTCCTGGCCTCAGCTCCGCTGAGGCTCCAGTTCCACGACTCTTTTCTGGGTGTTGACTGAACACCTACCACTGCGCTCCCTATCGACTGACCTGGACTTTTTTTTTCCGAGTGACTTCCTGAGCTGTCTGCTCCCTGATCTCCACGTCCCACAGCTGAATGAGGCTTCCAGAAGGGCAGTGCCCAGGGTCTGTCTATACCCCTAGTTTCTGAGAGGCTGAAAGCTGGCATGGGGTGGGTGCGAGGCACACCTATGCACACCTGTGCACACACTGTACACACACAAATGCACGTGCCCACGGCTCTGCACATGCATCCTAGGCAGGAGTACCAGGTTCCCTGGGGCCCTGGAGAGAGCGCCGAGTCTGGAGGAGAATGAGGGGTTTAAGCCCCCTCTACAACCCCAGCAGTGGCATGTAGAGGATGCCCACCTTTCTGCACCCCGGTTCCTCCTGTGCGAGGTAGGCGTGCAACAGACACCTGCCCCCGGGGGGAGTGAGGCGCACAGGAGAGGAAGGCAGACACGCCTCCGCCAGGGGAGACTTGTATTGGCAACACCACAAGGGATCGAGGACCCTCAGCCAAATCCATGTCCTATTAGCATCGAGGCCCTCAAGGCCCCTAATTCACCTCTGTACAGGTCTGCCGTTCAGACCCTCCCCACTGGACCAGCAGCTTCTCCCTTCCCAGCTGCAAGACTCAGAAGAAGCTCACTCTCCAGAGTCCAGTCTACATACAGGATGCCCCTCCAGATCTGCCCTCCCTGTTCCTCTGCTCTGTGGAAGGCAGAGCACCTGGGGAGCATCCTGACACCTCCGCTCCCCTCCTCAACCCATCCATGTCCAACCCGGTTACCAGCGTTATCAGCTCGACTCTCGAAACCTCTCTAAGTCCATCCTCCTCTGGTTCCATCATCCCATGCCTAGGTTAACAGGTGCCACTTGCTAAGTGGAGTCCACATTTCTACTTTGCCCCTGTGATCCCCTCTGTCCCAGCAGCCTCCAGGGCCTAACACTGTCGTGCCAAGCTTCCCCCTGACTCAGGGCCTTAGCACTGGCTCCTTCTTCCTCTACCATGTCCTTTCACCCTCCTACTCCTGCTCATGCTCAGGTTTCAACTCACTCTCCATTGCGATAACAAAACACCTGAGGCTGTATGCTTATAAACAAAAGAGGTTTATCTATCTCACAGGTTTGGAGGCCAAAAGTCCAAAATGTGTGCAGCCAGCTCTGTTGAGGGCCTCTTGGCAGATGACATCAGAGAGTGCCCATGAGAAGGAGAGATTGCATGGCCAGACAGGAAGCCAGAGGAGGGGAGGGGGCCAGTCTCGCTCAGGCAACCAACTGGGGTCCCTTCTGTGGGGCAATGCCCCCTAGTGGCCAAATTACCCTATATTCAGTCATCACCTTCAACATCAGCCCACAGGGGACCCAGCTTGCAATACAGGAACACTTGGGGGACACACTGAAACCGTATCACACACAAGACCTTATGTCTGATCCCCTAGCACGCAGATCAGTGGGCACCACTGGTGACCGTCTGGCTAGCCTCTGGCTTCAGAACTCCTCTCACCATTACATGCCCAGCACCCGATATGTGGCAAGCACCTCATCAACACATGCTAGGTCCCGACTCTGCACCTCTGCTCCTCCCCTGTGGGGGAATGGACATATTTATGGTCCCCAACGGCCCCGCCCCTCTAACCATGTGTTCTCTTTCCACCAGTCCAAGCCGGGCCTTGCCCTCGTCCTGCTCTGGGTCCAGATGCTGTCCAGTTGGAAGAGACCAATGCTTCTGTCCGTTCATGACGACCCCGTGCCCACCACGGCCCCGCTCAGGTGAGCGCAGGGGGCTTTTCAGTGTGCCTGCTCAGACAGCCCTCTGGTCGCAGATGACAGCGGAGGGAGCAGACAAGCTTAAGTCCAAAGACAAAAGCAGTCGAGTGTCCTGGTCCCTGCAGGCCTGTGGGGCGCAGGGGGAGTAGGCTGTTCTGAGGACGGTGGGGGAGCCACAGGGCATGCGCCTGCTTGTGCCAGGCGAGACCTCCCAGGCGAACTTGGACACGAAGACCAGAGCGTTCACCCTTGACATCCACCCCCGATGGATCAGGCGAGGCAAGGCGTGCAAGTTCCTGTGGAGGCAGAGCGTCCCCAGCATGCTGGCAGCTGGCAGAAGACCAGAGCACTCTAAAGAGGGAAGTGGGGACTGACCAGAGCGGAGGCCAAGGAAGGAAAGGGCGGGTCCCGAGGACACTGTGCTGCTGAGACACAGGGACAGGGCCAGCCTGGCTTCCCGTTCTGTGGCAGGTGCCGCCTTCCAGATGGCCAACTTGGCCAGGGAGTAGAGCACAGCCCCAGGCTCCCAATGCCACGCCCACCTGCTGATCCTGCAGCTTCTCAGAACCAGCTGTGGGCCAGGGTGCCGGCCCACTGGCTCTCCACCTGCCTGGCTGAGAAATCAACAGGCATTGTCCAGTGGTATACCTCAGCCTCTAGTGACTCACCCCCGAGAAGCACCAAGTGCCGGGGTCTGGGGACACTGGGGTCATGGCCATGGGCGTTCTATAGCTACGGAAATGGGGCCAAACACTAACCAAGGGAATGGTCATGGACAGGTCTTAGCTTCAGAAGACTGGAGGGGAGCCTGGGGCTCAGGACTAGAGGCTGCCGTGGGGAGCTTGTTCCTGCGACATGACGTCTGGGGCCTCGGCTGGGAAGATGCAAAACTCAGGGATCAGCAGCAACTGGGCTTTTCTGGAGCCAGAGAACCCAGTTCCAGGCAGCAAGCTGGTTCCTTGGTGGTGGCCACCTGAGTGTCCTCCCAACGTGGTTGCTTTCCCCAGATCAAGCAATCCAAGAGGCCAAGAAGGAGGCCACAGCACATTTTATGACCTGGCCTCGGAGGACACCACCACTGCTGCCATTGGTTAGAAGCTCGTCACTAAGTCCTGCCCATATTCACGGGGAGAGGAATTAGACTGCTTCTTTTGAAGGGAACAGTATCAAAAAATGTTAGGAGATATTAAAGCCACAGGAGAGATCTTTCCAGAACATCCCTCAGTGCCCCCCTTCCCCTTCCTTACAGGGGCAAAGCTCAGTTCCCCAGCAGCCAGTGCAGACCACTCTGGTTCCCTCATTCAGCTCATCTCTCACACCTTCCACCTGTCCTCCCCAACTCCCAGTGCCACCTTCCAGAACATTCCAGCAGCCTCTCACCCTGACTCTGCTGCTCCCCCTACCTGCTCTGCCCTCCCCCCTTGCTCCGCATCCTCACCCATCTGTGCACCCTCATTCTGTACCTGGGCCTGCCACTCCACCACTGGAACAGGGAACAGTGGGGTTCCCCTCGCGTCCTTGTCCCATGGTGGGTCTCAGCTCAGAGCTCCAGAAGCCCCTCCTGGATAAAAGCTTTGATCAATGGCTCCCGGTCTGGCTTCTTGTGGCCTCCAGCTGCCACAAGAAGAAGCAGGGCTTTTCCTGAGAAATCCCAGAAGCCCCATGGGCACAGCCTCTCCTGTAACCTGGTGCTCAGCTCCTCCTCCTGAGCCTCCCAGCCATGGCCTCCCAGAAGGAGCCTCTTTACCTCTTCCTCTCCATGCACACACAAGCACCATGGACATCCCCACGGCTCTCTGACACTTTTCAATGTCTTCATAACCCCTCTTCCACATGAACCTTGCCACCACCATGCAAGGAAAGTCAGGAACAGAACAATGTGCTACTCCACAGGAAGAAAAATGGAAGCTCAGAGAGGTCAAGCAATTTTCCCAAGACTACACAGCTAGAATTAGCTAGAATGGGAACCCAATTCTGCTCAAGTCCTATGCCTCTTTCCTGAAGGTAGAAACTCTTAATCTTAACAGCAAACACTTGTAGAACACAGCCTCCCTCCTGGTCTCTGAGGCTCACCAGAGGGTGAAAGAGGAGTCAACGGGTTGATGATGAGGTGGCTGTGTTACTCAGCTTTTCATGATCAAAACAATTGACAACAACTTAGAGGAGGAAAGATTTATTTTAGCTCATGGGTTCAGAGGTCTCAGTCCCTGGTCAGCTGACTCCAGTGCTCTGGGCCTGAGGTGAGGTCGAACTTCATGGTGGAAGGGCTTGATGGACGAAGCCTGCTCTGCTCATTGCAGCTGGGAAGGAGAGAGAGAGAGAGAGAGGACAAGATATAGCCCAAGTCCATGGACCCCAGTGACCTACTCCCTCTAACCACACCCACCTGCCTGTGGTTAATACCCAACAGTCCATTCAAATTATGAACCCCAAAAGGACTGATCTACTGATGAGGTCACAGTCTTTGTTACCCAGACTTTTCACCGCCACTCTGGCCAACACGTGAGCCTTCTGGGGAGCACTCCAGATCCAGTCCCAGAACAGTCACCAGCACAGAAGCAAAAACTGCAAACAGTGGCACTGGGGTTTGACTTGGTTATTTCAATAGGTTGATGAAAATAATTACTCGTTTACTGAACCAAATGCAGTTTGGGGCTTTTGGCACAGTGTCTCAGATCTCCATCACAATCCTAATAAGTAGATTTTGTTGGTTAGGTCGTTGAGGTTCAGAGAAGTGACTCCCCCAAGGTCACACAGCTAATAAATAAGAAAACCAGGATTTGAACCCAGCAGGACTGTCTGGTTGCAACACCCCCGCCTTCTTTCTCCATCGTGCATCCTGTGGTCACCTCCAATGCTTTGCAGATGGAGGACACGGAAATAAGAGGCAGCCTTTTGCCAGAAGAGGCAGGCTATCCAGGAGACAGGGTGTGAGCAGATGGTTCACGGTCTCATGCTCGGGCTGGAATCTCCCAGGCTGGCATGATATTTTTCTCATCTAATTAACTGCTCATCCATGACACAACTTGGAGAAGCTGCTGGATGAGCAGCTCCCTTGGAAGGGGCCGCAGGATAAGTGAGGAATGCTTGTGCACCCTCCCGTTGTAGAAGCTTCTAGACATCCCCGGCCCAACACACCGACGGTCAGTGTTAGTGTTGTTGGTGGACACTGGCCCAGGGAGTATCTAAGGGGAGCTTCAAGGTGAAGAAATGAGGTCTCCGTTTAGGCCCCTGGGTGGAAGGGCACTCTAAGACAGATGGTAGGGGTCTCAGGGTCTCCTGGCCCTGGCTGCAGAAGGGCCTGAGTTCAGCCCATCATCCCGCTGTCTAGGGGGCAGATGGACCACCTGGTTCCCCCTCACCTTCCTGCTCTTGTGATCTGGAGTTTTAATGGCCTCTTTTCCACTTTCTTTCAGCACTGAAATGTTCAACATCACCTTGCAAGTCCTTGAATCTGCCCTCAACGGGACCCTTTCCCAGGACAGCAGCTGCCCTGATGTGGCATGGTGGAGTTGGCTCAACGCCACCCAGGCCCCCTTCCTCTGGGTCCTGTTCATACTGGCCGCAGTTGAGAACATCTTTGTTCTCAGCGTGTTCTGCCTGCACAAGAGCAGCTGCACGGTGGCAGAAATCTACCTGGGGAACCTGGCGGTGGCTGACCTCATCCTGGCCTGCGGGCTGCCCTTCTGGGCCATCACCATCGCCAACAACTTTGACTGGCTCTTCGGGGAGGTCCTGTGCCGAATGGTGAACACCATGATCTACATGAACCTGTACAGCAGCATCTGCTTCCTGATGCTGGTGAGCATCGACCGCTACCTGGCCCTGGTGAAGACCATGTCCATGGGCAGGATGCGGGGGGTGCGCTGGGCCAAAATCTACAGCCTGGTGATCTGGGGGTGCACGCTGCTCCTGAGCTCGCCCATGCTGGTGTTCCGGACCCTGAGGGAGTACAGTGAGGAGGGCCACAATGTGACCGCGTGCGTCATCATCTACCCAACCCGCACCTGGGAGGTGTTCACCAACGTCCTCCTGAACTTGGTGGGCTTCCTGCTGCCGCTGAGCATCATCACCTTCTGCACGGTGCAGATCCTGCATGTGCTCCGGAACAACGAGATGCAGAAGTTCAAGGAGATCCAGACGGAGAGGAAGGCCACGGTGCTGGTCCTGGCGGTGCTGCTGCTGTTCGTGGTGTGCTGGCTGCCCTTCCAGATCAGCACCTTCCTGGACACACTGCTGCGCCTGGGCATCCTCTCGGGCTGCTGGGAGGAGCACGTCATCGACGTCACCACCCAGATCAGCTCCTACCTGGCCTACAGCAACAGCTGCCTCAACCCGCTGGTGTACGTCATCGTGGGCAAGCGCTTCCGGAAGAAGTCTCGCGAGGTGTACCAGGGCGCGTGCGGGACCTGGGGGTGCGCGTCCGAGCCGGTCCCGACCGAGAACTCCATGGGCACGCTGCGCACCTCCATCTCGGTGGAACGCCAGATTCACAAACTGCGGGACTGAGGGCGGAGCAGCCAGCCAACGAGGCCCCGGAGCTTGCTAGTGTGCCCAGCGCTGAGGACAGCGGCCCTCCAGCGCAGGCCCAGCCAGGAGCTGGCGGCCTCCCCGCGATCTTGAGCAATGGCTTGGTGTCTCAGGAAAAATACAGGAAAACGATTCCCGCCCTCCCCGATGGCATGCGTGTAGCTGTAACGATGAGGTGACCTGGGCACAGCCAAGCGCCCCCTACATGCAACATGCCTCCCGCGGGTGGCCCCTTCCTGCCCCAGCGTGACAGCACAGGGCTCCAGGTGACTGCGCAGTGGGACCCGACTGCACTGTTGCCCTGGGTTTCATTCATCCACGCGGCGGGGACTTTGGAGGATGACTTTGCAGATTAGTGAAGGTTAAACTGTTGCAATAACCCAGGACTGTGAGTCTGTGGCTCCTCTCACATCGGACAGGTGGTCTATGCAAAAGGAGAACCCAATAAGCACTTTTTAAGCATTTGCTGTATACACAGCACTGAACAGTGGGCCAGAGGGAAGAGAGAACGCAATCTCTCTCAGAGGATCCCCAGGACGTGACTGGGGGTGCCTGAGCGCTCTCAGTGACCAGAAGGCAGTTCTGTGGCATGGTCAGGCAAGATGTTGCAGCGGTACAGAGAGCAGAGGGAAGGGACCCGAGGTCCCAGTTTAGCTAACGCTAGGTGCACAATCTTCTGACCCCTGCCTCCGTTTCCTCTTTTGTAACGTGAGGTCATTGTGAGGACCAGAGGGTGGAACAAACATAAAAGTTATTTGAGAAGCGAAGGGTGCTGTGTCACTGAGAGCCATCATTCCACACACCAGGTGCGATCGATTCATTGTAGGGAAAAGACACTGCGGCTTCAGATTCACTCCTGGAGGAGAATCAGAACTGGAAGCCAAGGTGGGCACAGCCAGCTTCAGCAGGGGCTCAGGAGGGCTGGCTGCCCCCACCTGTCTTCTATCGCCTGCCCTGCCCCCTTCCTTCCCATCCCCCTGCACACACACCACACACACCACACACACACACACACCACACACACACCACACACACCACACACACACACCACACACACACACACACCACACACACACACACACCACACACACACACCACACACACACCACACACACCACACACACCACACACACACACACACACACACACACATTCAAGTGTTTGCAAGGCCAGCCCTTCCCTGTTTGGTTGTGAAGCCACAGAGAGAGATTTCTGGTAAGACCTGCTCGGGACCACACTGCTCAGACCCGGGCCTCGGGCCTCCAGCTGTCCGGGGAGTCCAGTCCTGCATCTCCTTTGTCCTGGTCTCAGCAACCAAGACTGCCAGTCCATAGTTTATTCAAAGGTGGCCCAGAGTGACCCAGAGAAGAACATGGGTAGGGAGCAGTAGAGGCCATCCAAGGACAGAGACCCGTGATAGGGCATGAAGGTCACTCACCCCAATGCATCAGTTTCCAGGACCAGCTTCTCTACACCATGGGTGAGACCCACAGCCTTGGGCCTGCTGTGCCTGTGACCGGCTGGGCTGCCTGGACCTGTGGGGACCACGCACCCACATGTTGAACAGATCGGACACTAAACAGAGACTGGAAGCCGGAGCAGGTGCTCCACCATGGCCTTGCAGCCTGTGTTCCCCTTAGGACCAACCCCAGGGCCTGGCTGGGCTCTGCCACAGGGCGCAAGTGGGGCTCAGGTGTTGGAGAGGAAGCTACACAGGGAGCACCACCCCAAGCACAGGGACATGCTTAATTACCAGCACATACCAAGCCTCACAGGGGCCCAGTCTCCAGCATCAAGCTGCTTAGACCCAGGCAGCTCAGTAGCAGTGAGCTCAGTGGAACAGGAAATGAATATTAGCAGCCAGCTGTTAGACCAACGAGGATTGGGGTGGCAGTGAGCCCATAAGTCCTGGCCAATCTGACTGAATTTGTCACCAATAATCTCCCCAAATTCCTTCCCCTGGGAGCCATGAGGAGCCTTGGGATCCTCATGGTCTACCTGTGATCTGGGGTGCAACTGGGTCTGCCAGAGGGGTGCCCCCAGGAGTCTATTGATCCCCTGATGGAGAGGTGTGTCCCAGGAAAGAACCCAAGAGCTGTCACTTATGCAAGGAAGTGGCTCAGCACCCACGAGGAAGGGGTGGACCCTGTGAGCACACATCTTGTCCCCACAGGATAATAAATGGATGTCTTCATGTGGCTCTTTCATTTGTCAAAACTCCTGTAACCCTTGAGCTTTGTCCCTGCGATGCTGCCTTGGGCGGTCACCAGCCTGGAGGGATGGGGGAGTCTGCTTATTTCCTCAGACTTTGGTCATGTAGATCAGTGGCCTCCAAGCTTCTGCAATTATGGATCTTCATAAATTTTCTAAAAAACTCAATATGTATACTTAATGTATTAAAACATACATTCTAAAGTATACTCAACAAGTAGTGTAAACATTTTAGAAAAATTTTTAAAATATCAAGAGTTTGAATATTCCGGCATCCCAAGTTCCTCCATGGGGAGCCCCTCCCCCCCATCAGGTGCCCATGAGGCCCCAGGATCACACACAGCAGTGGTTCGGTCCTTCGTTCATGCAGGATATATTTTTGAGTGCTTATACTTGACCTTCCCTTCAAATCAGGAGTCGAGTGACATCCAGTCTATATAACATCCAGAGTAGAAGCCGCTGCCTGCACATTCTCAGGGCAACTGTCCCCATCCCGCTTTGGTTTCCTTCATCCATTGACTCATTCACTGAATAGAACTTGCATTCTGTGTCTCCACAAAGAGCACAGCCTGGGGAGCTGAGGCAGGAGGGTTGCAAGTTCAAGACGGGGCTGAGCAACTTAGATCCTGTCTCAAAATAAAAGCATTGGGGATGGAGCTCAGTGGTAGCCCCCGGGTGCCCCTGGGTTTAAGGCCCAGTACAGAAAAAAGAAAAATTTAAAATTTAAAAATAGAGCACATCTCAGTCCATCCTTCCCAGGAACCTGGGGCTCACTGTTCAATGCACATCTTTTTACTGTTTACTGCGTTCCTCCTGGTGGGGCGGCAAGTCTTCTAGACTGTACCATGTAAGTGTGGGCTGGACCTACCCGCTTCCGTGTGCACCCGTCCTTGTTGGTCTCTCCACCTGCAATATCAGCCACCAGTCTGCAGCCAAGGTCACCTTTGAAGAATTCGCATACACTCCTACATGGGTGCTCGGTGCTGGGAGGGAAGCTAGGGGACCCCGTGGAGGGGGACTCCCTGCCAGTTCTGCCCTGGGCTCACTCTCTCTGAGTGGTCTTGACTTCTTTCTGCATCTATATCGCTTTGTCTATAAAAAAAAAAAAAAAGGACGCAGAGCTAGCTGCAAACAGGACAGCCAGTGACCCTACGGGAACTCCTGCTCCAGGTCAGGGCACCACTAACTTAGGAAGCCACTTGAGAAGTCCGCCTTTTGTAGAACCTGGCCGTGTCCTCGGCCATGGCCGTGTTACCCAACCCCGACCCTGGTAAGGCCTCATACAGCTCCTGACCTGCGCCCAGCTGGGCCCCAGGGACATGTGGTCAGCGATGAGTAACAGAGGTCAGGGGTTTGCAATTGCAACTGCTGGAAGTTTAAGTTTGTTTGCGGTTTTTTGCCGGAAGCAAGGCCTAGGGTGAAGAGGCCCATCAAAATATTTGACACTGTGTTGAGCCTCTGAAGGACTCACCACCAGCCCTGGGGAGGCTTTTGTGTGACCTCCAGTTCACAGCATGGAAACTGAGACTAGAGAGGGCAGGAACTGCCGGAGTCCACACAGTGGGTAAGGAGGGTGCTGGGCAGCACCCCACCCTGGGCCCCACGTGCCTTAGTGAGCAGAGGATGCCCAGAGCGGCAGGGGACAGCGGGTACATGAAGTGCCCCTAAGCCAGGGCTTGGGCTATTTCTGCCACATAAACAAGCTTGGTGTCTTTGAGTAGGAGAGTCCCCAATTTACAAGGGTTTGACTTAACAATTTTTCAAATATTCAGTAGAAACCGTACTTTGAATTTTTTTTTAATATCTCTATTTATTTGTATGTGGTGCTGAGGATGGAACCCAGTAACTCATGCATGCAAGGAAAGTGCTCTACCACTGAGCCACAGCCCCAGCCCCTCGTACTTTGAATTTTGAACCGGGATCTTTTCCTGGGTTAGAGATCAGCCATTGGATCCTCTCTCAGCTGGGCAGTGGCAGCGACCACAGCACAGGCCAGAGATCATGAGGTGAAGCAGACCAGAGATCCCCCACCCCAAAGACCCTTACCATCGTTAAGCAGAAACCCCCCCATATTTGTAACATAAGTTCCTCCTCTCATCAGAAAGCTTTTCACCCAGGATATCAGCAAAACTTCCTACAAAAAAAACTCAATGTGGGATAGAATTTCCTATTTCTTGGGAGGACTGAGTCACTGTGTCTCACAAAAACAAAGTGTGGCCTCAGACTTGACGATGTCGCTTCTGCTTTTGTTGTACAATCTCTGACTGATCTAAAATAAATGGGACAAAAAGCACTTTCTGTGAACTCAAGGGAAAAAAAAATACTTTGATGTAGACGCCTACAAAAATGTAAACCTCCAAGCTTTTGCCCCTTGGGTATAAAGTTCCAAGAATTTCCAGACTCGAGGACCAGACAATTTTAGGCAATGATCCCTCTGGACACTGCAGTCAATACACTTGCTTCCTGAAAATTCCTTGGGTGTCCAGGCTCTTCTGTCCTAAATCAGAGGGACGAGGCCATCAGTGGACAGTGTACCGTGCTGCCCCGCTGGGATGCTGGGAGGAGGACTAAGGGCACTTTGCACATAGGACGTCTTCACCTTGGGGTGGACACACTGTGGCGGAGCCCCTCCCCACGGGGCACTGCACACGCCCTCTGCACAGTCACCTCCCCAGGGACAGTGGCTGCTCCTAGGCTCACATCTCTCGCAGTAGTTTTGTCAAGAGATGATTCACACGCCATGCAGTCCACCCACTCCAGCTTTCATTATCTACGGAGTCGGGTGACCATCATTGCTATTAATCCCAGGCCCTCCTCATCACCCCAAAACAAAGTCCCACAGCCATCAGGGTTGTGCCTAAGTCGCCCCTTCCTGCCGCTTATGGCAGTGCTGTTCTTCCAGCTCTAGACTTTTCCTGTTCACAGAAACGCCTGCAGCGACATCTCACGGAGGATCATGATTGCGGGCCTCTGGGTGGCTCCTCTCACCCCGCTCCCGCTGAGACAGAATATTCGGGTGCAGGGGCAAGAGCTTTGGGGCTGGGCCTTGAGTCCCAATCATGCCACCTCCTCTGAGCTGTGAGAGAGGGCTTCCTAAAAGAGACGAGGACTTGCCATCCCACAGAACACTGGAGGCTTTAATCCAAACGGAGGATACGAAGGCCTTTCCCAAGCCACACTGCACTTGTGGGGCTAGCCCAGGCCCCCGCACCCTGGGCCACAGGCCTGGTGTGCTGGGTTTAGACACAGTCTCTGCAGACCCAGGATGGGCGCCTGCTCCTCTCTTTACCCGCAGGCCCCAGGGCAGGCTGAGCCAGGGAGTCTCAGACCAAAGGGCCCAGCTGAGGCCCAGATCCGGCTTCCAGACAGGCCAGCCACCAAAGCCCACCAGGTGGGAGGCTGTTTATCAACAACCCTGATCCATGGCCAGAGAGGGGGTTGGAGCCTCTCGGAAGCCTCCCCCATGCTGAGTCACCCATGGCACCCACAAGGTCTGGCGACAGGCATCTGCTTCCTCTCCAGGTCTGGCTGAGTGAGGACAGCCGTGTGGCCCCTGTGCTGGCCCTCCCTCCGCCTTGTGCAACAGCAAGATGACAACATCAGGAACAGCTCTTGCCAGGAGCTCACCAAGGCCAGCTGTCCCCACACATGACCTCATAGATGTCTCAGCTCTGCAAAGCAGCTCCCAGAATGGGAAGAGAATGGCCCAGGTCACCCCACCCAGGTCACCCCGCCCAGCAGGTATGGCATGAGGACACAAGCCCTGGTAAGGCACCTCCCCATCCATCCCTGCCCACCTGACTTCCAGGTCAGCCGCCGGGACCAGCATCTCACCTTCGGGATGGAGAATTCAGGGAACCCGTCCTGCCCACCAATGGCATTTCTCAGGGTCTTTTTAGGCAATCTGAGTACAGGGCCACCTTCCACTTTTTGGTTATTTTTGTGTCATTATTTACTTCCCAGAGTTTCCCAAAATTTCATAAATAAATAAGTAGTAAAAATATATAGATAAATAACTGCCCTGGTTCCTGATTAAATAAGTCCAGGAAATGTGACTAGCATGCCTAGCTCATGGGGCTCCATACGCCTGTGTGCATATTAAAGACTCTGACAAGTCCTACAGGAGGCGGACCTTTCCATCTGATTTGTCGAACACCAGACCTCCTGGATTTGATTGGCACATGGTTCTTCATATTCTCCCTGCCCGGCACTTCCTTCTTTACCTGAAGTCCAAATGTTGAAGCTCCCTGGGCCTCGAGCCTAATCCTTCTCATCTCTCTGCATGGTCCCTCTGACTAATCTCAGACAAAATTATGGCTCTACATACCATGTGTGACGGTGAGTTTCACGTGCCTGCGTGGCCATGCTCAATACACAGGTTAGATGAACATGACCTGGGTGTTTCTGTGGGGCACTTTGCAGAGGTGGTTACCACCTTACTGGTGGTAAGTGAAGAAGGGCACCCTTGACAACCAGCTGGGCTTCATCCACAGTGGACTCAGTGGGGGGCTGAGAGCAGACACCCAGTGTCCCCAAAGGGGAGGTTCTTCCCCTGCCTGTGTTCCAACCTGAGGGGCCCCTGCAGAGCATGTCTTGTCCCCGCTATCCTATAAGCCGTGTCCTTGAAATAACTCTTGAGATAGAGGATAGGCCCATAGGTACGTATGTAAGTAGATAGAGAGAGAGATAGCAGAGATGATAGACAGGTGAGTCATACAGAGAAGACAGAAATACGAAGATGGAGATACAGAGAGGAATACAGCCACTTGTACAGACATACACACATAGAGGGTCGCCACACAGACACGGAGACAGACAGACGGGGGCATCCTGTAGTTCCTTTCCTGGAGCCTGACTGGTATGTATCTATGCCACTAGCTCTCAAAAGTGGGTCCCCGTCACAGGCGCTGTCTGGTGCCACGTCTGCTGGAGAGCTATTTCACATGCATCTCAAACTTAGGTCCAAACTGACGCTCCCGGTCTTCTCTTGAGAATGTGTCTTCCCTTCACCTTCCTCTGCTCAGGAAATACAAGCCCCCACCGCTCCAGCCAAAGCTGGGAATGCTCTTGGACACCTCCTCCTTCCCTCTCCCACACACCCTGCACCCCAGGGAGTCCCTGCCCAGCTCACCTCTGTCCTGACCCCGGCAACCCATGGGTCACACATGAGCCAGGTGATCTTTCCAAACGTGGCTTCCCTTCCCATTGGCTGTGGTGCTGGGCCACCCAGAGGCCCCAGGTCACCTCAGCAGGGCACCCTGCAGAGCTCCCAGGGACTCCCCACCCTCTCGCCCACTCGCAGCTCTGAAGGGTGATCCCAGCGTCAGAACCTCCACAGGTGGCCTGGGGCTCCCGGCACTGCCTCACAGCTGTGTTCCCTTTGCCTGATCTTCCCCCCCTGCCTCTCAATGTCATCAAACTAGGAAACCCCAAGCTCCTCATGCTGCTCTAGCACGCTGGGTCTAGCTGGCCTCCACCTGCCCCAGCACTCTCCCGCTGTTCACTCTGCACACAGCCTCCCCGTTCCTCCAGCAGCTGAGCCTCAGGGCCTTTGCTTATGCTGTGCGCTCCTCCTATGACTGGTGTCTTCTCACACTCCAGGACCCGGCACAGGACCTGCTGCCTCCCTGAACTGCCTAAACACAAGTCCTCTCACCTCTCTGTGTCATGTGCCACTGTGTCCCTGTGTCCTGTTCTGTTTCTTCACAGAACTCACGGATTATAACAATGCATGCATTTCAGTTGGTAGCAGCCCCCATCCAGGACTGGGATGGTCCAGAGTGATCCCAGGTCTTCCAGAAGGGGTCCAGGTGTCTTCAGCAATTCCAGTGGCCCTGTGCCCGGAGTCTTGCCCCTCCTGGAAGCATCCCGTCCTGAGGACCAGCACGGCCAACGCTAACACTGGGGAGGAGCATCATAAAGGGCAGCCGACGTGTCCCTGCCTCATTCTTTGCTGCACATGAGCCACCAGGCATCGAGGCTACTGAACAATGACGTGAGAGCGCTGCCCGTGGGCACCGTCTGCCAGGTCACACACAGGAGGTCGCAGGACGGGGAGACACAGGAGCATCTCCACGTCCAAGGTGCCCACAGGCAGCTACACAGTGTGGCGTTGGTCCTGCCTGTGTTTAGTTGATCCTCCCAGCAACTTTCAAAAGTAGGCAGGACTGGAACATTCCTAAGACCACCAGGTCCCCTACTGTCCCTGCAGGGACAGGGACACTCTCAGCGCATCAATCACTGCACTAAAGACATCTATTTAATCTTCCCTGCACCAAACCCTGGGTCCATACAAGGCCTGCCAAGGGTGGGGACCAAGTGGTTTTCCTGGAAAGAAGGATCAGTGTGGCGTGTGGCCTGGCTCCAAGCTCCAAGAGGGCCTGGCACGAGGCGTCAGCGTGATGCTTATAACACACACTGTCCTTCCACACAGCACTTCTGTCACTGTGTAGCTGCCTGTGGGCACCAGCTCCAATATCACTCCACCAGGCAGTCTTCCCAGACTCTGCATATTAGGATTCTCCTGAGAAATAGACGAGAGAGAGATTTATTATGAGGAATTAGCTCGTGTGATTATGAAGGTCAAGAAGTCCTCTGATCTGCTGTCTGCAGGCTGGACACCCAGGGGTCTGGTGACGTCCCTCCCAGTCCAGGGGCAGAGGAAGACAAATATCTCAGCTCAAGGGTGGCCTGTGGAAGCTGTTCCCTTGCTCTTCCTTTCATTCTTTTCATGCCCCCAGCAGAGTGGAGGAGGCCCGGCCACTGGGAAGGACAATCCATTCAGTCTAGGGTTCAAATGCTGGTCCACTACAGACACCCTCATGGAAATACCCAGAAATCACATGAACCCAAATATCTGGGCACCCATAGCACAGTCAAGTTGACACATGAGATCACCTGTCACACTCTGCCCCAGGCAGAATTGATTTCTCTGTCTTCATGCTTAGAGAGCAACAGAACCTCAGTGCTGCCTTGCTTTCCACCCATGTTTTCACTGACACTCTGTCCTGCTCCTCAGCCAGCCTGAGAACTCCTCAAGGGGACAGGGAGAGGCCTCGGCTTTCTCTGTACTTCAAGTGCCCACCCTGGGCCTGGCACCCATAGTGACTCAGGACGTGTTTGATGGCAAAAGGCAAACTGTTGATACTCTTATCTATAAATGCATGGAGTCATGCATTAAGTATTTATTGAGCACCTACTGTGTGTCAGCCCTGAGAGAGGAACTGGGACTTTGATCCATAGAGGTAAATTCTTTGCCCTGTGGAGCTCAAATGCTGGCAAAGAAGACAAGAAGTGAACACAGACACATAAGTGTATGCATGCAGGAGGTGACAGGACTGTGCAGAATGACAGAGCTGGGCACAAGAGGAGAGGCATTCTGGAAGGCTCTCTCACATGGGATACTCGGGATGGGAAGCACCTGAGGGAGCAAGTGTATGAGTCTATGGGAAGGATGCTTCAGGCCGAGGGAGCTGGCAGTGCAAAGGACCTGGGGTAGGAGAGGATGAGACATGTTCAAAACAGAGCAAGAAGGCCCAGGGTTGCTGGGTGAGTTGGGCAGGGACCGTGAGATGGATGCTCAGGAGGAAGCCAGGTCTGGCCTATATGGCCCTGTAGGCCACTGTACAGCCTCTTCCTGTGCCTGGCATAGAGCCGGAGGGGCGGGGAGCTGAGAAGTGATGAGGACAGGTTTTAGAAGATAGAGAAGCATAGCTGATCCTCCCAGTCACAAGACCCTTCTAAGTGTCCCTGGGGAGGGATCCTGTGGGCCCGGCCCTGGACCATGTTCACTGTGAGGTCCTCACAGCTCCCCTAAGAGGAGGACCTGGAGAGCCCCCTTGCAGGCAGGAAACCCTTCAGGTCGGGTTCCTAAACTTTCCTCATTCATGGAAGCCCTGGCCCAGTGGAGCTGGTACCACCAACAGGCCCCTTCTGTCCTGGAGCCAGTGCCCAGGCCCGCACCCTGGCCAGGCCATCAGCTAAGGCCGGCGCCCCACCTGCAGCTCTCTGAATGCCTGGGTCTCGCTCAAGTCAACGATCACGGCTATAATCTGTGCGTCGGTCAACCTGGGTGGTGGGTACGTGCTGAGCAGAGGGACAGCAGCAGGGAGGTCGTCTGCCAGCGGTCACAGGCAGCAAGGCCAGGAGGTGTCAGGAGCCCGTGGTCGCCACTCGGCTGCAGGGTGGCTTTGGATGTTATGGCCAGACCTTGGAGGCTGTGTGGAGGGACGTGGGCTGGGTGCTCGCGCCTTGAAGAATCTGCTGGAGGCGTCCAGAAAATAGAGGAGCAACTTGGGACCTGGAAAGTAACCCTGAGTGTCACCTTGAGACTGTGAACACCTGTTCTTTAAATAGGCATCAAATACGGCCCAGCCCCAGCCCTGTGCTACAGGCCGGAAGTCCCATCTGCCCCAGTGGGATCAAGGACAACACAGGGCAGACTGTGCTGGCCAGGGTGTTCTCTATTTCCAGGAGGCAGCCCTGAGTCCCCTGCTGGCCGCCTTGTTACCCAAGAACCCAGGGACCTCTCAGCAAGTACAGCTCAGGCCAGAGGATGGGGTGGGAATTACAGAGGGCGCCACATTCAGAACAGACAAGCAACCATGGAAGGACCCGCTGTGGGCTCACTCCTTAGCCCCCTCCTGTCTCAGGCCCATGTTCCCTGCAGAGGTCTGGGGTTCCCTCAGTCCACTCCCCACAGCCCACAGGCAGAGGGACACCTTCTGCTCCCTTGGACCAACGCCTGCCTCCCATTTTCCATCCCAGGCAAGAGACAGCTGGGCGAGCATCTTCAGAAATCTCCCACGCCACACCAAGGCCACCACACCCTGGTCCTGGAAGTCCGGCTTCCTCGGTCCCCAGCAGTGGCCCCACGCGCAGGGGCCATTCTCTCCACCCTCTGACTTCCGGGTGAGCAAAGCTGAGATCAGACCCGCCAGGCCCTCTTGGCAGACCCGTCTCCAGTGGTGGGAGTGTAAACAGACGCTTGGCAGAGAGACGCGTGCTTCTCAGACGCAGTCCAGTCTCATCTCCGTCGGAGGGAGGCACCGCCAGGGGCTGGCTAGCCAGACCCCCGCAGCGTCACCACAGAAGGAAAGATGGGCTCGGTGCTGTTCTCTGGCGAAAATCTACCCCAGAGCAGTGTGAGGCATCTGCCCAACACCCAACCCGAGAGCGTCTGGATAATAAGGAACATCCCCAAAGGCCGACGCCAGCTCCCCATGCATCTTCACCAATCTGGTCTCGGAATGCCCCTCGCCTCCCATTTGAGAGTACTGTCGACGCCCCCAGACATCAGTAGGGGGACACAGACAAGACAAGCCAAGGTCAGATTCTGAAGACAAAAGAAATTCTGTATTGACGACATTAGGGGGTCGGCCTTTCAGGAGCCCCGAGGTGGCAGGCGAGGTCCTGCAAGAAGCCAAGGAGCTGACGGCTGGGCATCTGGTCAGTGGCCTCCTGATGAAGGATCCATTGCTTGCCCCACCAAGGAAAGCCAGGAATTTCCTATTCTCTGAAATCTGGGGCCCTTGCAGTGTAACTTGACAGATGCGGCAGATCAAAACCAGATTCCAGATGGGCCAGGGACGACCAGGAATGAGTGTCTGGTCTGACTCAGCTCTGACCCTGCGTGAGCAAGCCTCTCCCAGCGCGCTGTTTGTGTGATGGGTCCACGCGGTGGATTCTTGGCCACGGACCCTTCATGGCCAACATTCAAAAGGGGAGGTTCAAGCCGGCTCTGGCAAAAGCTGCCGCAGAATCCTCGGTACTCGGGTGCCACCTGTGACTGGGGCGGGATCATCCTCAGCGGAGGCAGAGGTTTAAAAGGTGCCCACAAGGGTTTGCAGGGCCCGTGTGCCCGCGAGCATCTTGGGCAGGATCGCCAGCCTCCCGGATGTTACCCCAGGAGCAGGGAGAGGAGGCTGAGTAATCTCTTACTGCCCCAGAGAGCAAAGTGAAAGGACCGTTAAGTGTTCCTCTCCAAACCCAGAACACCTCCTCCGTCTTGAAAGACTCAGTTTTTCAGCCAACTCCTCCCCCTTCCCCGTGACATCACAGGAGCAGAGAGGGTTGCATTTAAGGTTGCCACATGTCGACAGAGGTCTCGGCACAGAACATCTCTGAAGGCTGTCCTTGCCGGCAGAAGACCCAGCCCAAGCTGTGAGCTCTTTCATTTTCCATCCAGGTAAGGAAATGACCACCTTTCTCTCTCTCTCTCTTTCTCTCTTTCTCTGTCTTACAAATGTAAAAAAGAAGAGATCATATCTCTTAAAAAAATAATCTAACAAACAGAAAGCTTCCTTCACACCTGTATATTGGCAGATTATATAGTCTTAAGTGTACATTTTGTAACAAAAATAATTGTAAATCAATTCCATGCCTGGATTGGGTTTTACTTTCTCAGATTAGGGGAACGAGGAGGTGTTGAAACAGCTAGCGAAGGTTCCACTCGCTCTTTATACCACAGTCAATACGATACCGTTACCTATGACAGGTTCTGCTTCCTCACGTGTTGAAGTCTGAGCATTGGAGGAGCACAGCGGGACAAGCATTCAAGCAGGGTTTATTTAAAAGGGGTAACATAGACTTCTCCTGTGGGGGAGAAGAGGCCATAGCTGGGATCCTGGTATCCCCAGAAGCACACGTGTTTTGCCCTTTTATATGTCCTGGGCTTCCTTTGTTCTCCTGCTCTCTTCCCCTTATCTCTCTCCTTCCTGCCTATGCGACTAGGCCCAGGAGATGCTCGGTGGGATGGCAAAGGGTGGCAAGCAGATGGACAAGGGGGAGGGATCTGGGC
The DNA here is from genome assembly GCA_004024805.1 of Geosciurus inauris. Lineage (NCBI taxonomy): Eukaryota > Metazoa > Chordata > Mammalia > Rodentia > Sciuridae > Geosciurus > Geosciurus inauris. Next base: position 114,610 of record PVHX01001602.1, read on the forward strand.
AGGAAGGGGGCGCAATTAACTGCTCCCTGTAGGGAGGGACAATCCCTGGGACAGGTCACCCTAGCAGCAGGCTGGAGCAGGGGCAGGCTGTCCTGACAAGGGTGGAAGAAGGGCTCTGCAGGCATTAGCATTTCAAACCCTCTCCAACTTCCCAGACCCAAACTGGCCTCCTTAACCCCACCTGACACGATTTACCTGTCTACACTGCCTGCCCGTCTAATTCTGGCTTCAGAATGGAACTTGCCAGTGCTGTCGTGGTTACTAGGCTCTGGATTATAGTTTGATTATAGTATGGCATCGGGATGCCTCCTGCTTCACTTTTCTCGCTAAGAATTGCTTTGGCTGTTCTGCATCTCTTATTTTTCCAAATGAATTTCATGACTGCCTTTCCCAGTTATAGGAAGAACATCACTGGGATTTTAATAGGAATTGCATTAACTCTGTGTAACGCTTTGGGTAGTATGGCCATTCTGACAATATGAATTCTGTCTGTCCGACAACATGGGAGATCTTTCCCTCTTCTAAGGTCTTCTTCAGTTTCTTTCTTTAGTGTTCCGTAGTTTTCATTGGAGAGGTCTTTCACCTCTTCTGTTAGATTGATTCCCAAGTATTTTAAGTGTTTTGAGGCTATTGTGAATGGGATAGTTTTCCTAATTTCTCTTTCAGTTGATTCATCTGTGATGTATAGGAACACAATTGATTTATGAGTGTTCATTTTATATCCTGCTACTTTGCTGAATTCATTTATGAGATTCCATCTCACTCCAGTCAGAACGGGAATTATCAAGAATATAAGTAACAATAAATGTTGGTGAGAATGTGGGGAAAAGACACACTCATAAGTTGCCGGTGGGACTGCAAGTTAGTGCAAACACTATGCAAAGCAGTATGGAGAAGCCTCAGAAAACCTGGAATGGAACCACCACTTGACCCAGCCATCCCACTCCTTGGTATATACCCAAAGGACTTAAAATCAGCATACTACAGTGATGCAGCCACATCCATGTTTATAGCAGCTCAACTTACAATAGCTAAGCTATGGAACCAACCTAGATGCCCTTCAGCAGATGAGTGGATAAAGAAAATGTGGTATATATACACAATGGAATATTACTCAGCCATAAAGAATGAAATTATTTTTCATAAAGAATGAAATGAAATTTGCCAGTAAATGGATGGGCCTGGAGACTATTATGCTAAGTGAAATAAGCCAATCCCAAAAAACAAAGGTCAACTGTTCGCTCTGATATGTGGATGCTAACACTCAATGCAAGGGAGGGTGTGGAGAATAGAAGTTCATTGGGTTATACAACGGGAAACGAAGGCAAGGGAGGGGAGGGGAAGAGGAAGGCGGCAGAATGAAACAGACGACACTTCCCTATGTTCATATATGAACACACGACCAGCCACAAGAATGGGATCCCAATTAGAACAGTTTTACTCCATGTGTGTATAATACATTAAAATACCTTCTACTGTCATGTACATCTAAAAAGAATAAAGAACTGTAGGAAATAAAAAGGAAAAAATAAAAAGAAACTCATGAGTGCTAAGTACAGCCATCTGGGCCTTGCAGGAACTCTGACCTCACGATCTACGGGCATCTGATTTACGGAAATAAATCCCCCCTCAGGCTGGCTGACAAGACCTCCTGAGGGCAATCACTGCTCAGGTTGTGTGTGGCTTGGAGACACTACCTAGTTATGTGACCGTGCTGACATTCTTATCCACTCTGTCTATATTCCTAGTGTTCTTATCATCACCTGACTATTGAAATTGTAGTTAATTTGAAGAGCACTAATTTAGTGAAGACAATTATGAACTTCCCAAGTAGCACATGCCAGGCTTAAAATGTGGGGAACACAGAAAACATCACTTAGAAATTACAGAATTCTCATCTTTGGGAGATATGCCCAGTGTCCCCTTCAAGTTTTTCAAAGTGGAGCAAATTACTGATATCGATAGCTGTGGTTTACTGAGCATTTACTTTGTGCCGGGAAAAATCTCAGAGCTAAAGCTAAGAGCTAAGGAAAGAAAATTTCTCCTCTCTGGCCAACTTTAAACACAGCTAGTGAAGATGACCCCTGGCTTCAGCAGACCCGTGCCATGGCTGAGTGGCCATAGCCATAGCAGGGCTCTGCGGAATGGAAGGCGATGCCCATTGACCCTATCAGATCCAAGCTGCAGGCCTGTATGGGGGGCGGAGGGCTGATGTCCTGGGCTGGGTATTAGTGTCCTGCGGCTGCTCAAATGAACAATACCATAAATTTTGCGGCTGAAAACAACATAAATTAATTGTCTTACAGTTCCAGAGGCCGGGGCCAAGGTCAAGGTGTGGCCAGGCCTGTGTTCCCTCTGGAGCCCATTTGGAAAATCCAGGACACCTCCCCCTCCTGTGACCCATAATCTAACGACATCTGCAAAGCCTCTTTTGCTGCGAAAGATTGTATCTATGGATCCCAAGGGTGGGACAAGGACCCAGACACCTTTGGGGGCTGTGATTCTGCCGACCCTGTCCCATGGAAAGGGACTCGCCACAAACATCTCGTAGTTGCTGCACACAGACCCCCATCTTCTTGAGAGGCCCAAGGTCCAGGCTCAGATTTTTGTTCAACGTTTGGTTTGGGGCCATCGTGGTCAGAGAGTTTACTCCAATTTTGTAAGTATTGCCGAATGGCAAAAGAAACATCCGTGGCGGACTACCTCTTACAGCGAACAGGCCAAAAGCAAGAGTCCTGCCTGCTCCTGAGTGCCCGGGATGCTTCACAGCCACCAAGGAAGGCATCGTCCCTGAGTCTCGTGCTCGTCCACCAGCTCTCCCTTCCCCTGCCCCTTCCATGGTTCCATCTCGACCTTGGCTTCAAACACCCTCCACGCGATTACAACTCCCAGTTACGGATCATTATCCCGGATTTGTTCCTGGAAGCCAGCTTGTGATACCTAATTGCACACGGGGCATCCCTACTCGTTGTCCAACAGACACCTCCACCCGCCAAGTCCAAGAGCAAGCTCCGGAGCATCCCCTGGAAAATCTACCCCTCTCCACTGCAGTTGTGACAACGTCACACATCCAGGTGCTCTGGCCAAACACCTGCTCCTCCCTTCTCACCCCTAAATCCAGCTGAAAATCGTGGTGGTGCCATGTTCAAAACAGATCTCATTTCCCACCATCCCCTGTGACCGACTTCCGTGCCATTGCCCACTGGTATGTTTATTTCACATGCTCCTTGTTTGTCCATGCTCTGCTCATGCTGGGCTGCAAGCCCTCTGGGAGCAGCGAGGTTGGCCTCGTTCATTCACTTTTGTGTCTCAAATACCTAAAATGTGCCTAGCACATAGTAGCTGCTCAGTAAGTACTTGTTCAGTGGACAAATGCTGGAAGACTCTGTGGGTTCCTCGCAGTGTGAATGACCCAGTGTGTGAGTGACATGACAGAATGTCACAGTAGAAGAGATTCGCGTGGTCATCACACGTGAATGGGATGTGAGGAAAGGGAGTGTCTCTATCTTCCAGGCACCATTCTAAGTATTTCATTATTATGTTTAACACTGTGGCAATACTTTTAAAGTCACAAACCCCAGCTGTAGGCAGCTGCCCACTCCATGGGTGGACTGGGTGGGTCCCCTGAGCTGGCTGTGGCTGCTTCTCTGGAAAACACCCACAAATCCCCCAGCACAGGCCACGGCCCTGTCTGCCTAGGGAAGGAGATGGCGGTCTCTTTCCTGCCACATCCTTCTCTGCAGAAACCCGACCTGGTGTTGAGGAGGCAGTCAGTGTGAACACGGCCTCAGGGCTCAGCGTGGACTAAGGGCCACAGCCTGATTCTGTCACTCACCCGTCAGGTGCCCTTGGACAGGCTGGCTCATCTCCCTGAGCCCACTAACTTGTCCCCTGCGTGGGGACACAGGTGCTGCAGGACAGACCAGGAGGTGCGCTGGCTCTCCACTCAGGCCCTACTGCTGGCCAGCTGTGCAACCTCAGACAAACGACGGGGATCTTGGTACTCAATGTTCCTATTGGTCACAGGGAGACGGCAACCCCCTAGCTCACAGGGTTGCTGGAAGATTGAGCGAGGAAACACTTAAACGTAAAACACTTGCAGCTGTGTCTGAAACCTAGCGGCCATTGACGAATGGGCGTTGTTCTCCTTACTATTAATTGCCCAAGTTTTTCAGGCACAGAGGAATCTTTTTCTGGAAACGTTTCGCTGTGGCCCCACCCTGCCATCCCAGCCCCCAGCAGTTTCCCTGGCCACGCCTCTTCCCAGCCCTGTGTGTGTCCCCTCTTAGGCTGTGACCCTGTATGCTCTCTGCATCCCCTCCAGGCGGCAAGCCCCACAGAGTTGGGGCTGCTCTGTCCCTAGAATCTCCAGCACCTTGCAAAGCACTGGCATGAAGCAGATGCTCACTAAACACTCGTTAAACTTTTTTTTTTTTTTTTTTGGTACTGGGGATTGAATTCAGGGTACTTGACCACTGAGCCACATCCCCAGCCCTATTTTGCATTTTATGTAGAGACAGGGTCTCACTGAGTTGCTTAGCACCTCGCCATTGCTAGGCTGGCTTTGAACTCATGATTCTCCTGTCTCAGCCTCCCTAAGTGCTGGGATTACAGGCGTGTGCCACTGTGCCTGGCTCGTTAAACTCTTTAATAACAGCCATGAAACGTCTTTAGTAAGTCTGATCGTTGCTGCCTTCTTTTGAGCATTTCCTTTTTCCTGGGCACCACACAAAGGCACTCCATAGACAGAACCCCATCCCTCACAATGTTCCACAAGGGAGATGCGATTTGCTCTAGATTTTAAAAAGGAAAGGAAAAGTCGGTGGGTCTAAGTAGGCCACAAGTGGTTGTGCCAGCATTTGAACTCAAGTGTCAAAGTCCTGGTACCTTCCTCTCCACCAGACATCAGCAACCTCTTCCTCTAGAGGAACAGATGGTGAGTACTGTCAGCTCAAGGCCAGACACGCTGCTGCAGCCAGACAAGTCTGCTGTAGTAACATAAAAATAGGCACAGGCCATATGCAAATGAGGCCATGTGCCAATAAAACTTTATTGTCCAAAGCAGGCCGCAGGCAGGATGAGCGTGTGGGCCGTGATGTGCCCACTCCTGTGCTAGTCCATACTCTTCCCATTTCAGGTCACTGTGGATGGCATCCCAGGCCCTCCTGGAGCTCCAGTCCTCCAACCAAAGCCTGCTGGCCTCTCCCAACGCCACCTTCTGTGACAGTGTCCCCGAGGCCTGGGACCTGCTGTACAGAGCCCTGCCGACTTTTCTCATCTGCATCTGCTCCCTCGGCCTCCTGGGGAACCTTCTAGTCCTGTCCGTCCTCCTCCTGCCGCGGCGGCGACTGAAGGTGGCAGAAATCTACCTTGCCAACCTGGCAGCTTCTGACCTGGTGTTTGTCTCGGGCCTGCCCTTCTGGGCAGAGAACATCTGGAACAAGTTCCACTGGCCCTTCGGGGCCCTCCTCTGCCGCGTGGTCAACGGGGTCATCAAGGCCAACCTGTTCATCAGCATCTTCCTGGTGGTGGCCATCAGCCAGGACCGCTACCGGGTGCTAGTGCACCCCATGGCCAGCTGGAGGTGCCGGCGGCGCCGGCAGGCCCAGGTCACCTGCGTACTCATCTGGGTGGTGGGGGGCCTCTTGAGCACCCCCACATTCCTGCTGCGGTCCGTGGAAGCCATCCCCGAGCTGAACGTGTCCGCCTGCGTCCTGCTGCTCCCCCACGAGGCCTGGCACTTCGCAAGGATGGTGGAGCTGAGCGTGCTGGGCTTCCTCCTGCCCCTGGCCGCCATCCTCTTCTTCAACTTCCACATCCTGGCCTCCCTGAGGGGGCGTGAGGCGGTCAGCAGGGCCCAGTGTGGGGGCCCCAAAAACGGCAAGACCACGGTGCTGATCCTGACGCTTGTGGTGGCCTTCCTGGTCTGCTGGGCCCCCTACCACCTCTTTGCCTTCCTCGAGTTCCTGTTCCAGGTGCGGGCCATCCAGGGGTGCTTCTGGGAGGAGCTCATCGACCTGGGCCTGCAGCTGGCCAACTACCTGGCCTTCGTCAACAGCTGCCTGAATCCGGTGATCTACGTCTTCGTGGGCCGGCTCTTCAGGACCAAGGTCTGGGAGCTTTATAAACAATGCACCCCCAGGAGCCTCACAGGGCTGCCCTCGTCCTGCAGGAAAGACGGTCTCCAGCTGCTCTGGCGGAGTTGAAGCAGCAGTGACTGGGGAAATGTGGCTTCCAACATCATAAAGTCTATTGTGGTAGGTCCAATAATGACCCCCAGAGACATCCAGGACCCCGTTTCCAGACCCTGGGGAAGTTACTTTATAGGGTAATAGAGACTTTGTAGACGTGATTAAGAGGAGGATCTCCTGGTGGGGAGATGATCCTGGATCATGCAGGCGGCCCAACATAATCACGATGGTCCTCAGAGTCAGAGGAGATGTAGGGGCAGATGCAGAAGTCAACCATGCGAAGAAGGACCGTGAGCCAAGACTGCAGGCGCCCTTAGAGGCGGGGAAACCAAGGAGGCGGGTGCCCCTAGACCCCCAGAAGAAACAGGCCCTGCCCACACTTGAAATTCAGCCCAGACCTCCAGAACTGTTACAGAATAAATTTGAGTTTTTTAAAGCCACCGAGTTTGTGCTAATTTGTTACAGCAACAACAGGAAACTCATCCAAGCATCTCTTGTTACATCTTCATTTTTTCCAGAATGTTCTGAGCTGTTAGGATTGCAGAGGAGGTTCAGCCAGACCTCCCACCCACAAGGAATTTACATAGGTCTAAATAATTATGAAAAAGGTAATGAAAACCCACACAGCATGCTTCAGACCCAGAGTCTGGGCACTCAGAGGGACAGGAGCACTTCCTCCTTGGGCGAGGGGAGGGGAGCTGTGAGCTGCCTTTCAACAGGGTGGAGTCTGGGTACAGGACTGGGGAGGACAGGCTGGCGGAAGCACACTGGTGAGCACCTGCTGGCCCCTGGCCCACTGTGCTCTCCTTGCTACCAGGGACATGACGCACAGCCTGACGGTGTCTCTGCTTCAGTTGTGGCCACGGGACAATAACTAGGACCATGTCAGAGAGTGGGAAGACCGGCTCATCCCCCCAGGGAGGGAATGGGTGTGAGAGCACAGAGATCAGGCCAGGTCAGGTGGCCGTCAGAGAGGGAGGGCTTCCTGCAGGAAGAGACGATGACCTGAATCCCAAACATGGCAGCTGGCCAAGCAAACGAGGGAAAGGTCATGTTCCTGGCAGAATAAACCAGCAGAACGGATGCCAGTGGGCTTTAGGTTAGGAGGGAGGGATTGGAGGAGGGCGAAGGACCAGGGCGTGGGCTGGGGGAGGATGGGCCCGCTGGGAGGGTCCGTAATGGTCGCAGGCAGAGGCCACTCACTAAGGAAGCATGAAGGTTTTGGGGGCTCGGCGGCCCTGCGGAAGCTAGAAAACATGAATTTGATGTGCAAATTCATTTTACAGTGCTCAGCAAGCCCCAGAAGGCAGGCAGTCGGCCGGACTGCTCCAGGTTGGGTTTTACCAGATGGATGGCCACAGTTCACTGAGGTTGGAGATGCTGGTCAGCCTGCGGTGAAAGACGGAAATAGGGAAGTGTAGGAGGCACATCAGCCAGCTTTCTGTCACTATGGCAAAATACCCGAGATAATCCTCTTAATGAAGAAAAAGATTTATTCTGGCTCCTGGTCTCACAGCTCTCAGTCCACTGCCACCTGGCCCTGTTGCTTTGGGCCTGTGGCAGCCCAGAACATCACGGCAGGAGTGCGTGGCTGAGGTCACCTGTTTCCCTCATGTCAGCCAGTACTCGAGGAGAGACAGGAAGGAGCCAGGGGCCCAACACTCCTTTAAGTCACAACCCCAATGACCTACCTACCTTCCACCAGGCCCCACCTCCCAATAGTGCCAGGGACTGGGGACCAGGCCTTTCACCTGTGGGCCTTTGGGACCATTTCAGATCCAAACTCAGCAGGAGATGAGGGAAGATGAGGTACAGGTCAAGGACAGGTGTGATGCCAACACCCAGGACAGGGCAAGAACAGGGCAGGTCACAACAGGAAGCAGAATGTCTGTGTGGCATTCCCAAGGACAGCCATCCCAGGTGTGGCTGTGGCACTGGGCGGATGGAGCAGAGGAGGGGAGGAGCCCGGGAGTGGAACTGCAGAGGCAGGTGGGGCGTCCACTGGACCCACGGGCAGGTGGGCACTGCAAGGCCCTGGGGAGGAGAGAGAGTGCTCCCAGGGCCAAGGTCAGCGCCATGGAATGAAGACAAAGGTCCTGTTCAGACCCCCGAGACACTGAGGGGGCAGCCTCCCTGCCTGGACAGAAAGGGCAGGTCCTCATGCAGCAGCACAGAATTGGAAAGGAGCCCGTGACCCCGGGGACACCTGGTCATGAGAGGCTGGACTGCTGGGACCCCAAGGACAATGACCTCGCCATCCGAGCTCCAGCCCAGAGCTGCCTGGAGAGCAGGTGTGGTTCCAGCAGCCTGGATCTGGGTCGGCAGGCAGGATGCAGCCCACATCTGTGCGTGCCTTAGACTGTGTGGTCTTCAAACGATGCTTTTAATTCATTATCCAAACTGACGCTCCACAGAGGAATCCGGCTTCTGAACATTTGGAAGATGGAATGTCACTGGTTCGTCTCTTCAGCCGCCCAACATGGGCTGGTCTGTGGTTGTAGGCACTGCTGGCACAGCAGGGAACACAGAGGACCACTCCCTGTCCCCGTGGAGCTGGCCTTCTGGGGCTCCAGGACACTGATTCTTGGGTGCTAAGTGGCAGCGCCTCCTGTGGGCTGGGTGACCTCCCTCCCGCATGGCGTGTGCACAGTACGGCAGTGGCTGTGACTACAACCCCTGATCTGATCCAGCTCCTTCGTTTACAGTCTAGGGACAGAGGGCAGGTGGCCTCCCAACAAACCCAGGGAGGTCCACGGTACCTCCAGGGCAAGTGCCCCAGGGCCACCTCATCCACCCTCCTCCACTCCTTCCAAGGTCCATCCCCATGTGCCAGGGCAGGCTGAGGAAGGGGCGGAGGCGGATACGGCAGTGTGACTTCCAGGCCCCCGGGCAGCAGCTCTGCAGGCAAAACTCCAAAGCCGAGAGGCAGGAGCCGTTGGCCACCCACGCTGGGCAGGGAAGGACAGCCTCTCTCTTCCGCTGTGCAAGCTGACCCGAGAGGGCCCTTTGTCCTCCTTCCTCCACCCGCGTTAAGCTTGTGGCTGATAAAAACCCTTTCTAGGGGTGGCAAATCAATCCCACGTTCAAGAAGAATGTGCTGGCCTTGAGCTTGAGCGCGAAGCTGGCAGGCTGCCTCCAGGGTACGCTGTGACAGGTCCCTCAGAAGTCAGCCTCCTGACTCACGGGAGGCAGGGCATTGCCAAGGCCCAGAGGACAGCCACGGGGGAGCCCGGCAGCTGCACAGAGGCCCCGGCCCCCGCTGGGGAGGTCCCTGCTCCTTTGCAGAGTGGGAGACTCCTGCCTTGGCTGGAAGGGTGGCCATGGGGGGAGCGGCCCTGGGGAGAAGGCCTCGCTCAGATTCCTGTGGGTGGGGCTCACTGGCTCTGCCAGCATGTCTCCCTCCCGGGTCAGGCCCAGGCCACACCTGAGGTGCTAATGCCAGGTGGAGGACCCCTTGCCCCAGTGCCCACGTGGCTCCCACCTCCCCTCTGTGGGGAGCTAATGGGGATCCAGAGCTCCTTCCCCATCCACTGCCAGCTTCGGGCCGCCCTGGGCCTGGACCCCTGTGATCAGAGGCCAGTCTCGCCATTGCTGCTCCTGATGGTGGGAAGGAGCCAGCCCTCCCCAACCCCACCATCACCCTACCCATCGCTGATTGGGGGCCCTGGACCCCTCCAAATCCAGCCCGGGGGCTCCCCAGTGTTGCAGGGCTGCAGGAGAGTTCCTGCTCTCTGGAGATGAATCCCCCTGACAAGGACGAGGGACGCCCCTGGGACGCGCTCCTCCCCTCACTCCAGCCAGGGCTCCCAGCTGAGCTGCTCCCAGCCTCTGCACACCTTCAGGTCCTTCCTGCCGTTCCCCAGGAAGGCAGGGCCTCACCACAGGGCTGCCGACAGCACAGTGCGGCCAGTCAGAGGGGTGGGCTTGCCAGGCAGCCCGCGGAGTCCCCTCCCCATGTGTGGTCGGTCAACAGAGCCCCGCAGCCAACCCACCACGTTGAGATCTTATGGAAATGAATAGGCTGCCCACACCCATCTGGAAAGAGCTGGAAAGGGATGGAAACCGTGAGGGGCGGGGAGTTTGAGCAGGTGCACAGGCCCCAGCTGCAGCTGTCCAGGAACAGAGGCTGTCCCCAGGGCCCGGTGCAGCGCAATGCTGCTGTGTGCTCGGCATGCACAAGGCCCTGGGTTCAACCCCAGCACCACATGAATAAATATCATAAAAATGGGTGCAGATCAAGTGGGGAGGTCTGAACAAAATCTGAGAAATGGCACCAGGGTCCTTTCTCAGGTTGTGACAGACTGCTGTCCTTGGGTAAGAGGCTACCACCGGAACAAACTGAGAAAAGACTACCAAAGGAAACATTGTCAAGTTTGCCCTCTCTGGTTTATAGATGAGGAGACCAAGGCCCAGAGAGGGTGAGAGACTTACCCAGGATTCCCGGGGAGCTGAGATATCCAGACCCGGGCTCTGTCCAGACCCAGGATGCCCACAAGGCCTAGGTGACAGCTCCCAGCAGTGAAGTCAGAGAAGAGGCCAAGTGGCCTCAATGGCAACAGACACTGGGACTGATCAGGAAGCCAGGCCTACTTTCCAGGAACTTAAGGGGACAGAAAAGTATCAGAAAGGGTCTTTGGGGGATCAGAAACTATAGGGGAGGATATTTCTGGGTTGTAGTTGATAGAGAGCTTAGTATATGACCGCTATCAAGGTAGCTGCCAGTTATTGGCTGCATCAATAGGAGAAGAGCATGTAAAATGAGGAAGGTGAAATCCCACTGAGTCAGCACCGCACAGGGTCCGTGGGGAGCTGAATTCAGCCCTTTCCTGGTTCAGAAGACAGAGATCAGAATGGCAGAGGCAAAGGAGACTCAACAGCAGGGCCTGAGACTTGTAGGGACAGGAACTAGTGTACTTCAGATGCCCACAGCAGGCTCAGAGAAAAAACACTCCTGCGACATACGCTCGGGCTTAATCGGAGGAAGAGCCTCTGACGGCAGAGCTGTCCTGAGAGAGAATGGGCTGCCTGGGACCCCAGCGGGCTCCCGGTGCTGGGGAGGGTCCTCGCAGAGCTCTGGTGTCCCCTGGCAGGAGGCTGCAACAAAGACCCAAGACACGTTTGCCGCGGCGCACCCTGGAGGGCGGATGAGACGTGTAACCACAGGTGGCTGCGTCTGTCCAGGGGAGGTCAGGAAGGAAGGGGGTGCCCCAGTGGCATCTGAAGTGGCCCAACAGCAGGGGTGTTGGCACCTGCAGTTCTTCTCCCCCACGTCAGGGGGAAGATTCACACCAAGCCCGGGGGCGACTGGCACCTCGAGGTCACGTGGTCAGCACAGCCTGCTTGGGCAGCCCTGTGTCCGGAGCTGCGCTGCAGCGCATGGCTCTCACTGGAGGTGGAGCGCAGCTCGCAGAGGGTTCGATGGTCTGCAGCTGCGGAACAGCCCAGCCCCGGGCAGTGGTCTAGCAGGACTGCCTGAGCTCCCAACTCGGCAGCTGCCATCTGGCCCGGTACAGCCGGGTGGTTCTGCCAGCCTCTCTGGGCTTTCTCCTCCAGGGAGCTGGTGGCTCTGCTTCTGGAGGACGGATGGACAGGAAGAAGCAGTAAGCACGGTGATGCTAGGTGAGAAGCCACACTGACCTCCCCAAACAAGGAGTCAGGGCAGCTGGGCGGTCACTGCTGGGACAGTACACACCGAGAGGCCAACACAGGCCAGGCGTTGTGAAGGCCTGGGGAGCAGAGGGAAAGAGGAGGCTTTCCAGGCGTAGAATTCAGAAGCCACAGGACAGGAATGAGCACGTCTAGGTCAGAGCACTCATCTTATAGATGGGAAAACTGGGGCCCGGGACACTTTGCCCTGGGACACACTGGTGTGAGGTCGAGGATCTGTGCCTTTCTCCACTCTGTCTAGGGCTCTGTCCTGGGCAGTGGATCCCTAGAAACAGTTCCTAAACATCTTATAGTTCCAAGAGAAGTGTCTTTTGGCCAGGGCTAGTACAGTTGAGGGGACAGAAAATCCTTCTTCCTTACCCTTCTGTGAGAGCCATTACTGCAGCTCAGAGACAATTCCTGTGCTCTCCTTCTGGAAAATGAGAGGACTGAATTTCCTCACTCTGTTGAGGCTGAGTGTGGCCTCTCTCTTTCTCACCTTGGCCAATGTGAGATGCATTATCACTTCTACACAGAACATTTAAGATCACAGATTTCCACACCCTTTCTCTGATGTAGCCAACCCAGAAACTTTGTGCTAAGATGGTGATGTCATTAAGATCCAGAGGCCCCATCAGCCTGTACCCCTGAGTGATAAGGAAAGCAGAGTCCCCTGCCAACCAGTGTAGAGTGAGCAGAAGATAGATTTTTTTGTTACTTCAAGCCATGAGAGCTGGGAGATGTTTGTTATTGCAGCAGAACCCAGCCAATCCTGACTGATCCATCAAACTTTAATAGAAAGAGGATTGTTCCCTACAATCCTGGCTTCTTGTCCACCCCTTACTCCTCTCCACAGAATGACAGCAGCTCCTAGCAAGTCTCCTAACCAGTCTCCAAAAAGAAGAATGAGACCTGTAGTGTTCAGCAACTTTCTCCATTCTCTTTGGGAAGTGCCTGACTGCAAACTCTTGTCTTCTCCTGGCCATCAGGTAAGCTTAAAGGCTCTTCCCCAGTGAGGGCAATCGTCAGTGCTTCCTGGGCCTGCATGGCTAAGTTGGCTTGATTCTGAGACTCAGCTTCCAGAAGGCCATCCTGCCCCTCACCTCCATGCTAACCCCTACTGGCAAGTCAGATGACATGTGGCCCCATACACTGACTTCTCTAAATCAAATTCAGAGCTCACAAAGGAAAACCCCAGCTTCCAGGGCTTGCTGCTATGATTTGAAGTGCCCCCAAAATGTCTCGTTTGGGAAGCCCAGTCCCCAATGCAGCAGTGCTGAGAGGTGCTGGAGTTTGGGGGAGACCATGGTACCACGAGGGCTAAACCAATGCACTGGTGAATAAATGGGTCCTCACAGGAGAGGCTTCGTCATGGAAGGCGCTGTCTCCCGACCTCCGGCTTGGCCTCGCCATGTGAGGCCCCACCACGCTATGACACAGCACGAGGCCCTCACCAGCGGCCCCGGAAGATGCGAGAGCCATGCTCTTAGAAGATCCAGCCTCGAGGTCCACAAGAAATAAACATTTTCTCTTTATAATTATCCAGTCTTGAGTATTCGGTTATCGTAACAGGAAATGGACTTAGACACTTGCCCGGCCCTCAGTGCTACAGACTCAAATTCCAAACAGGTGTTACTCCTGGGTAAAAACACAAAAGCTTCACGAGAAGGTGCAAATCCGGTTCTTGGGAGACGTCACAAAACCCTTAGCAAGATCCCAGTGAGTTCCGGCTCAGGGCTCACAGCACTGTGGATATTTGGGGCCAGGTGACCTTTGCTGGACGCGGGGCTGCCTGAGCATTGTTGGATGCTTAGCAGCAACTGGCCTCTGTGCACTAGGTGGGGGGTCCACAGCAAGCCCCCCGAAATTGTGACAACTGAAGAGTCCCACAGTGGGAAAGTCACCCCGACACACACTGGAGAACCACACGTCAGCAGATACGATCAGGTTGCCCAACAGCAGCCTTGGGAGAGGCGGGTTGTCCGGGGAGACTTCTTGGAGGCACGAGGACTGCAAACCCTGAAGGACTGGACTCGGGGGATCAGGGAGCCACTGCAGGAGGAGGCGAGGGGCAGGTGCTGCCAGCGGGGTGGCAGAGCCACCTGAAGTCACCTGGCCCCTGCTCAGGCCTGCATAGCTCCTGCAGCAAAGGTTGGCTAATATTAAGTCCACAGAATGACAGCAGCTCCTAGCAAGTCCCCACTGTTGATCTGGGGGCCGTTCCCTGGTGCTTAACACCCCATCCCAATACCTGTGGCTTCCTCCAGAGTCCTCCTGCCTCACCTAGGCCTATCCCAATCTCAGGATGGGAGGGGAGGGCGGGGAGGTGTAAGCAAAGGGAGGCCGGAGTGGGATTCCACCAGGAGGAGATGTCCAGCACAGATACAAGCCCACAGGACCCCGCCCAGGTTGGGGGTGATGTACCCCACAGTCCATGTCCAATCCTGTCTTTGAAATGTTAAGGTTTTGTTCATTACAGATCCTTCTGTGTTAACTTTGTTGAAAAACACTATATTAAATTATTATTTATCTTATTTACAATGCCTACCCCACTTAGACTTCATGTCCCAGGAGAGTGCCTTCCCTGACCCCAGACCTGAGTGGGAGGATTGGGGACAGGTCGCCTGCATTTCTGGGAAAGCTCCACCAGCTTCTGCTTGCAACTCACCTTTACACACCTCTCAGGGAAAACAAAGAGACTGTTACCTGAATACAAAGCACATTTCTCTCCTCTCAGGCCCCAAATATGTCTTATCTACCCACAAGAAAAGCATCAAGGGACAAAGAGGCTGCTGTACGCTGCCACCTGACCCAGTATTTCCAGGCAGAAATCAATCGTGAAAAAAAAATGACATTTTAAAATATAAGCAGTGTCCTTGACTCAGAGGGAGCTGTCACAGGCTAGCTTTGTGAAAGGAGACAGAGCCAGTGCAGTGCCACACGCCTGTAATCCCAGCTCCGCACGAGGCTGAGGCAGGAGGATTACAAGTCTGAGGCCAGCCTCAGCAACTTAACAAGATCCTGTCCCAAAAATAAAAAATGGAAAAAAAAATGAATTGGAGATACAAGGCGATGCAGCTCAGTGGTAAAGCGCTCTGGGTTCAATCCCAACACACACAAAAAGAGAGAGACACAAACAGAGGAAAAAGGTAGACAGGATTTTCCAAAGCCTTCCCAGGGTGCCTTGGTGCCTTCGTTCGGAACCTGCGCAGGCGCAGAGGCCACACTTGGGGGGCGCGAGTCCAAGCCCCACTTCCGCAGGGAGAGCGCGGGCTCCCTCTGCTGGCACCGAGGTGGAGTGCTCTTTGCCACACATTTCCAAAGCCAGCCCCACGCGGGTGACCACGGATCTGCCCCCAAGCAAAAGCACAGACAAGGCAAGGATTCCTCTTGCACGGAGTGTCTAAAGATCTCTTCACAAGAATATGCTTTCAAATGAAAACTGTGGATGGGGCGTGTCAACAGGTACAGCTTCTATTAGAGGGCCACTGGCAATGGCCACCCAGATTTTAAACGGCTGCCACCTGTCACTGCCTCACGGCGCCCCCTGCCGGGAGTCCTCGGCAGATACACTCCTGAGAAGCTGCAGAGAGAGGTGCACCTTTGCGGGCCGAGTGCCCACAGACCAGTTCAGTTGCTCCAAAGCCCAGAGGAACCAAAGGCCAGGCCACTGTGAGACGGTGGCTTGCGAAACAAAATCAGGTGCAACGGCCTAAGAAGGGTTTTGGAGAAAACTGTCTGTAGTTCGACGGAGATGGACTCGAGAACATGGGCTTCCTTGGTCTCCAGTGCGCACTGCCCAGCAGCCTGTGGACTGCCCGCTGTCGCCTTGACTCTGGAGTTAGAGTAGCACAGCTGGGGCTGGTTTGCTCTCGACTTTGATTGAGCGTTAAAGGTCTTATGGAAGTGTTGCCTCCAGTCTCCATTGCTGGCAATCAGGCCACATCTGGGCAGATGGAACGCAGCCTCCGTCACAGAGGCCAGGCAAGGGCTTTGCACCTAGCAGTGGTGTTTTCCTCTGTACCTCAGTGGGAGCCAAGTGTTCAAGAATGTTCTGTCCTCCTCCGGGAGCCTAGAAACTCTGCGAGCCTATGCTAGTGTTCGTTTTCCTGTTCTTCCAAAAGGCAAAAGACTTTGCCTCCGATGCTCTTGGAATTTCATTTCTGAGTAGGTACCACCCAAGATGCACCCTCCAATCAGATCTCCCTGGAACTAGGCGATCCTGACGCCTGGCTCACGGGAGCCAGCTCCCCAGCTCCCCGCACTGCGGCAGATCTATCTGTTCACCATCTATCATGGAAGCCCATGTCCATGTGGTCTTCCAAACCAGGAATTCTAGAACTGCTCCAAGTGCTCTGTGTTTCTTTGCTCAGCTTCATGAAACACGACCCAATGCTACTCTCTTATGAGGAACGAGTGGCTGAAATGATCGGCAGTGTCTGAGCAGCTTCCTGCTGGAGCACGGTGTCTTCTCACCGGCTCTGAGCTGCCTGAAAGCAGACAGGATCACCCATGTCTGATGAAGGGCCTTGTACCACAGCGGGCATTCAAGGAGCAGCAGCAGAATTTCTAACACTTGGATGGTGCTTACTATGGGTCAGACACTGTTCTGAACACAATCTTCATAAGTACACTGTGACTATCTCCATATTATAGAGAAGGAAACTGAAGCACAGAGAGGTTAAGTCACCTCCCCAAGACCACACAGCTGCTAAGTAGTGGAACCTTACTTCAGTCCCAAGTAGCCTGATACTAAAATCTACACCCTTAGCCACTGTTCCAATGGTTCTCAAACTTGTCTGCATGTTAGTCACCAGGAAGCTTTAAAAATAGACCCTAGAGGTGGTGACTTCATTGATCTTGGATGTGACCTGGGCTTTGGCATTTTTTGGTTCAATCCCTGAGGACTGAACCCAGGGCACTTTCACTACTGAGCTACATCCCTATGCTCATTTTTTTTCATTTTCAGGCAGTCTCACTGAGTTGCCTAAGGCCTTGCTAAATTGCTGAAGCTGGCCTTAAACTTGTGATCCTCTTGCCTCAGCCTCCCAAGTCACTGGGATTACAGGCTTGGTGTGCATTGGCATTTTTTTTTTTTTTTTTTTACCAGGGATTGAACTCAGGGGCACTCGACCACTGAGCCACATCCCCAGCCCTATTTTGTGTTTTATGTAGAGACAGGGTCTCACTGAGTTGCTTAGCGCCTCGCCGTTGCTAAGGCCGGCTTTGAACTCGCGATTCTCCTGTCTCAGGCTCCCTAAGTGCTGGGATTACGGGCTTGCACCACCGCGCCCAGCCAGGCATTGGCATTTTTTAAAGAGCCCCTAGTGATGCCAGTGAGCAGACAAGTTTTGAGAATCGTTGCATTATCACATCCTGCCCCATTAGCCAGCAAATTTGCTGGATCTAACTTGTTTGCTTCTCGTGGAATTGCCTTCAGGAATACACACAAGCCCAGGAAGGAGGAAATCCTACCTCTGGCAAGAGCACATCATCTTGGAGTGAACTGATCATAATTCCCAGTGTGGGGAAGCGCATGGATCTGCGGCCCCGGCTCCCTGGCTTCCGGCTCTAAACTGGTGGCTGTGAGCTGTGGGCGGGGAACCTGCCCAGCGGCTGGCAGCCCAGTTCCTCCCGTCCAGGGCACGCAGCTAGACGCCATCAACCCGTGCCCTCCCAGTGAACTGCTGCCACCTGCCAGGACCTGCCCAATAGAATGTGGGCAGAAATGCGGCCGCCTCCACACCGCTGGCCTCAGCAGCACCCTCCTTTCTTCCCTGCAGAGGTTTCAGGGGAGTCTGAGGCTCCAGAGGAGGCAGAGCCACGGAGGGAAGGAGGCTGCGGCCCTCCTGCCCAGAGCACAGGCTGGACTTGGTGCGAAGGAGATGTAAATCCCTTTGGCTGAGCCGCTGAGCTGGGGTGGGGGTGGGTGGTTCCTTACCTACTGTGGCGGGGTTGGCCACCCACCCTAAGCCTGGGTTGTCACCTGCAGGATGAAGATGACAGTGCAAACACAAACACCATGACTCAGGGGTCTGCATGGCTGTCATTCCCTCCACCCCTGGCCTGCACCTTGACCTCTGCCTGGGAGGCCAAGCCTCACTGCTGTAGCTTCCTCCTAGGGGAGGCCCTGTGGAGGCCGGAGGGCAGGGAGTGGGGGTGAGAATGCTCTCCTCTGGCCGGTTCACCCACAGCCACCCATCACTGTGCCCTGGGCCCTCAGGCCTGGGGAAGGGCAGGCGCTGCTTCAGACTCTTGGAAGGACTGGGGAAGGAGGACATCCTGCTGGTGGACACCCGTGACAGGTGGGAAGTGGTCTCTGACTCCTGGCTCTGAGGCCCACGACAGGCCCAGAGCTGGAGTCTTTACTGGGCCCGCACACAGCCCCAGTGGTGCCTGGGGCTCCCTCGCCCCTACCCACCCAGGAAGTAGCTCCTTCCTGGCACCTGGCAACCCCACAGGCCATGGGTTTCCTGCTAGGACCCTGCTGATACTGTGAGCGTCCTGTGGCTCAACGCAGATCAGGGCGGTCACCACATAGTAAATATTCAGCAGACGATGAATTTTTATTCTTTCATTATATATATATATATTAGAATGACTAAAACCAAGAAAAAGTGAAATTATACTGAATGAAGGACATCTTTAAATGTTCATCAGGTGATCTTGGGCAAATGACTTCCCCTTTCTGGGTGAAGTGACTGCACAGGACCAGATGGCCTCCAGTTCCTTCTTTCATCCACCATGCACTGATTCCCCCTCCGGGCAAGGCACTGGGTACGCAAGGACGCTGCCCACATGGGGGAGACGGGCAGGACACAAGTGGGGGCTTACAAACGGGAAGAGTGCCAGAGTGCTACACTGGGGAAGGGGGAGGCAGGGAGGTGGCAGGGTCCTTCTGGGAAAGGAAGGCAAAGCCCAGGGTGGAGAGGTCAAGGGAGCTTCCTGAGAGGCTGAGAGGAGGGCAGCCTCCCGCACCCCCACCTGGCTCCACCCACTTTTGCCAGGGTAGCTTCAGCCCGGTGGCTTCCAAAGGGGGTTTGCCCCAGAGGACATCTGGCCTTTTCTGGAGTCATGTTTGGCTTTTCCAGAGTTGGGAGGAGGGGGGAGGGTGCTCCTGGCATCTAGTGGGTGGAGGCCAGCGAGGCCCAGACCTCCTGCAGTGCACAGCCAGCCCCCCACAAAGAACAATCAGGTCACAAACACCATGCTGGACTTGTGTGGGAGGCAACTGAGCTTAATTAAAAAAGGAACTCTCCAGGTTCCTCCAACCTCCGCTTAAGGGCCTTCCACAGGAGCACAGGACCAGGACCAGGGCAGCTGGGGAACAGCTAGGAAGGGCGGGGGCACACTGAGCGTCTCACAGGAGCCATGCAGGATGGCAACTCGTCCTTTGCCCCCAGTGCTCAAGCTGGATGACTACACGGTGACACCTACCACATCAAAACTTGTTGTAATTTGTCTTTAAAATGCCTTTTAGACCTTCCTTTATAAGTAAAATATTCCTCCAAACACATTTATCAAGTATTTATCCAGGTCCATAAGACCAAAACTACAGGATGTGTTTACAAATCCAAATTACAGAAATAACGCTCAGAAGGGGGAACGGGGTGGCAAATTGTAACATCACATACCCTATACATGTCAGAAATTGGTAGCAAATGCTACATGTGCTATTGGAAGTGCAGGATCATGGGAATGTCCTTCCCCATTACCAGGGTCTGACATAGCTCCTCCACCCACGAGGTACTTCAAACAGGCTTTGGAAACAATTCATGGTGACAGACAACAGTTGTGATCAAAGAAAAATCCAAAGAGTAAATATTTTAATTTTTTGAGTATTCTTAATTTCATATTTTAAATAATCACACTAACAAGATACATTTCCACAAAAATACTTGTACAGTATCAGTATTCTTTAAGTATTCACATCCATAATTAACATAATTAGGATAATCAGGAAATTAAGTAAAGATGGTAAACATCTACACAAATGTCCTCATACTGGTGGCAAGATAATTCAGTCTCTAAAGTAAGTCAGGCTGGATCTACATAAAAGCTAAATTTGGTGCCTCTTCCGAATTTCTCCTTGAAAAGGCATATAGACCTGGGTGAGCAGCAGGTCACACAGGGCGCAAGGCAGACCTACCAGCAAGTGGGAGCTGCTGTTCCCTATCTACAAAATGCAGGTGAAGCAGCACAGTGAACACGCTGGGGGCTATTTTGACGGCCCAGGCACAAGTGACCCTGAGCCAGTGCCACACACTCCCAAGCTCTGGACACAGCAGCACTCTGGTGCTCATTAGGAAGCCAGCACCTGAAAGCCAGCTTGGCTATCAGAGGCCGTAATACACCTTTAACTCCTTCATTGATTAAACCACCAACATCAAAAATGTGAATTGACACAAATTTCTCGTCTCAAAAGAGGCCTATGGTGGTATTTTATAGGAATGCTTTTTCTGTCTTCAATTTGCAGACAGCATGACAAAATGAAAGTAATGTCTGACCGGAAGTAGCTGCCTGGCAACTGGGCATGACATCTATTAAAGGCAGCAATGTGCCTGGCACCAATCCTAAGCACTGAGATAAAAGCAGGCAGGCACATTAAGCACTTTTTTTTTGGTACCAGGTATTGAACCCAAGGGCACTCGACCACTGGGCCACATCTCCAGCCCTTTTTGAGACAGGGTCTCACTAAGTTGCTGAGGCTGACCTTGAACTTGAGATCGTTCTGCCTCAGTCTCCCAAGCTCCTGGGATTACAGGTGTGAGCCACTGCTCCCCGCTTGAATGTTTGATGTGTTATGTCAAACTTCAAGTGTTATGTCCAGCTGATGCTTTTGCAGATCCAAAATGAATGTTTGCACAATCCCTTATTTTCAAAGGACTTAAAACATCAGCTATCCTCATTATGCTAAGCAAAATAATCTAATCCCAAAGAACCAAAGGCTCAATGTTTTCTCTGACATGTGGATGCTAATTCACAATAAGGGGGGGTGTGGAGAATAGAGGTTCATTGGACCAGACAGAGGGGAGCGCAGGGAGGGGAGGCATGGGGGTAGGAATGATAGAATGACATGTTTGCCCTGTGTGCACACATGCTTACATGACCTGTGTAACTGGACATCACGTACAAGTAGACCAATGACAAGTTACACTCCACTTAGGTATGATGTGTCAAAACATGTTCTACTGTCATGTGTAACTGATTAGAACAAATAAAAACATCAGCTATTCTCTCTACTGCTGAAGGTGAGGCCAGGGGATGAGAATGGAGCAGGAAAGAGGGTGCACCTCACAGCTCAGAACCTCAGGAATTCACACAGGCGCGAGAAAATGGAAGCAAAGCTGAGTGATTTCTCCTATAGCTTTTTTTAATCCCCCAGAGACTGAGGATTGAACCCAGGGCTCACATGTGAGGCAAGCATTCTGCCACCGCACCACATTCCCAGCCCCAGCTTTTCACATACAGACTTTACATTAATGTTAAGAGAATTTTGCCCTCATAGGCTCACTGCTCCTTGGAAAAAATTTTTTTTCTTAAAGTGACTTTTGCATATAAAAACATCAATATCAAATATATTCACTCTAAGCAGGAATCCAAATTGTACCCAAACTTCATTAAAATGAGAGTCTACGGCCATTGTATCTGAAAGAAATACTGTTTCATCTGTTCTCAAAGGCCAATGTTCAGATGCGCACAGGGGCACACATCTGTAATCCCAGGGGCTCGGGATGCTGAGGCAGGAGGATTGCAAGTTCAAAGCCAGCCTCTGCAACTTAGTGAGACCCTGTCTCAAAATAAAAAGGACTAGGGACGTGCCTCAGTGGTTAAGTGCCCCTGGGTTCAATCTCTGATACCAAAAAGAGAGTTCAATAGATGCTATACTTGTAAATCACAGCAACATGGAGACATACAGGAAGGTAAAAGTGGCCAGTTCAAAAGAAATACATGGCTATGGTCTTTACTGCCTATTTGTGACACAAAGTCACCTCAATAGCACCGTGGGAGTCTGATGCTTGAGCTTGCTTACCTGGATTCCCTGGGGAGACCTGCAGGGACTCAATGCAGAAGCATGCGCAGTCTACCCAGTCAGAAGAGTCACATCTCGAATCAACACGCAGGCAAAGTAACAATTCAAAAACCATACCAAGGCTGAGACAGGAGAATCTTGAGTTCAAAGCCAGCCTCAGCAAGGGCAAGGTGCTAAGCAACTCAGTAAGACCCTGTCTCTACATAAAACACAAAATAGGGCTGAGGATGTGGCTCAGTGGTCAAGTGTCCCCTGGGTTCAATCCCAATACAAAAACAAAACAAAACAAAACAAAAAAAACACACCATTGAAGGCCTAAGATGTAGAATAGCCCACAGCTACCAGAGTCACAGCTCCCACTCAGGGACACCTGCCAGTCTGAGGCAGCACAGGTACATGCCACCATTCACTCAGGTGCACACAGAGCCTCACCAGCCTAAAATTCCCACTGGACTTTGTCAAAAGAAACCTTCACTCAGAGGGGGGCACTGAGACTAAATGAGGACTAAGTGCATTGGCCACGTCATCTGCTTGGTGGCTTGCAAATCCAGCAACCAAGGATTCTGCCGCACACTCCTCACTATGTCCTCACAACACAGAAGTCTGGAAAGACACTCTTTAGCAGGGGACAGTTAACGTACACGTGTGCAGATACAGAAGGCCCTCTACACACGGCCCCAGTGAAGAGCATCTTGGCTAAACTGACAATGAACAGCCCTTGACACTGAATCTCTGAGCCACAGTCTTTGTTCCAGACAGTAATCCCACCCAGAGTGGGGCAGGAGGCGGGGACAGAAGGCAGAGCAGAGACCCATGGAAAGGGCATGTGTGTTCATGAGCTTTATCAACTTAATCTGTTGAAAGGTCCATTCACAACTCAGAAGGCAAAGAAGAGGGTGAATATTTCCCCCATACTACATTTAATTGAATTTAAGTGTCACTATGGATTAAGAGATTAAAGATTTCAAAGTTTGACCGAGTGTTTTTCAGCCTGATTAATCAGGTAGCATACACAACACGGTTTCTTTTAAAGGCAAACAACATCAGAACGCACCCCAGCAGCTGGACTGTCATGGTGGTACACAGTGTCACCACCTTAATGCTGGTCAGGGCCACGCTACCCGGGCTATAGAGACGGAGTTACAAATGGTTCCATGATGCTTAAGCAGGTAGTTACTCTGAGCATTGTCTAAGTTTTTCAGCAGTAAAAAGGAAAAAAATAAATTTAAATGCTATGTAACACCACTTTTATGAATTATAAATATAGGGATTTTGGGTTTGCATTGTCTCCCTGTTTAGAAAATTTAGAGAATAAAGTTGATTTAATTTCATTTTCTGACCCCTCAAAAAGGAAATACAAGGGGTTATGGCGCAGTGGTAGCATGCTCGCCTAGCATGCGGGAGGCACTGGGTTCAATCCTCAGCACCACATAAAAATAAAATAAAGCTATTGTGTCCACCTACAACTGAAAAATAAATATTTAAAAAAAAAAAAAAAGGAAATACAATTCCAAACTCCAAATTCACCTTGATAATACCCCTCTGCACCTCCTAACACACATTAGGAATGAATGAGAAGCTACACCATGATACTCCACGATCAGGGACCTCTCTCCCTAGGGATCATTTATTTGATACTAATCACATTCGATTCTGACAAAGTGCTTCCAAATATCTTGGAGTAAATTAAAGCAATGCATGTATGAATATGCTCTATGAAAAGCAAAATATTCACTGAAGCATAAAACAATTTTACCTTTAAATAGAAAATACTTTATTCATTCCTGACAGGTTATCAAAATGTACACTGTTAACCAAGTAAAAATGATACTTTGAATTAGTTGACTAGGGCATGTGTTTTGAGGATGTTTTTATTTAATTTTCAAAAAGCAAAAACTACTTCCAATCTCCCTTTCCACACACACATTCCTAACAAGCTTGCACTATACCTGCTTAAAATTAAACAAACAATTACATGGGCCCAGTCCATTACAGAGTGTACATTTCCACTTACACTCAGAGGAAGCTATTGCACTCAAGTACTTTCCTCTGCAGAAGCTCTTAGACATGTTCACTCCACTTTGTGTTTTGTGTAACTTTGTAAATGACATCAAGAATACAGCACATGACTTGTGTTAATCTACACATACACACACACACACACACACACACACACAGGATAAAGTGCAACAGGACAGAATATGTCTGTGACTTCACTTTTTCCAAGCCCTGCAGAAGGATTTTCTGAGTAAATGGGACATCTCAAGTGTGGTGAGCACTTAACCTAGCAGGGTGACTTGTGTTTTCACACTGATATTATATTAAAAACCCTATTTGCTTTGCGTCCCCTGTGGCTTTTTTCATTCTCAACCAAAGTTTTGAAGCTGTGTTTCTTTTTAAACCTTGAGAAAAATCAACTTGCCAGAACTACATAAATAGTGCTTTAGAATGCTCCGATGCTTTTTGAGTACTCTATGCTATACAAGAAGGTTCCCAATGATACCCTGTCTATAACAAGGAGAATTATAGTCATTTTAATAAAAGTAAGCAATACACTAACTTGGCAGCAAATGCTTCAACGACCTTTGACATCAGCCACCAAATGCTTCTACAGGCAAGTACCAAACTAGTCCTAAACGTCTGAATTTTTGGTTGCGTGTTGTTTTGACATTAAATTATTTAACTAAAAAAATGCTTTTGTTCCTGAGATGAGCACAATAAAATAAATGAGTTCCCTCTGAAGCTGCCACTGGGGCTCTGTGCTCCTTATTTCCACCCTTATTTTCTTCACAAGGAGTCCCGCTGGAAATGCCAGTCTTCCCCACGGCGCCACTTCTGTGATTCGTCTTGCCGAACATCTGGTCTAATTTGGTTTCTCATGCCACCCAACACATTTGATGTTGCTTCAGTAGCAACAATTAGAGGTTTCACCACTGCCGGGGGAATCTGGCGCAGGACTTCTCCCACGGCACCAGTAACTCCTCTGCTCTCATGTTCTCGGGCTGCTGTTTCGTAAATGGTCTGTGCCGTGTCTGTGATTCCCTGTGCAGAGGGTGGAAAGTAAAAAGAGAAGGGGAATAAATTACTAGTCTGAAAGCTAAATCATCCTATACTATACACTTTCAGTATAAACAACATTATATTTATAACTAGACAAAAAATTGCTTTTGAGATTACCCAGAATAATTATTTTTATGACAAATCTAATAATAAGGAAAAGAGGCAATTATTGTGATTTAGTGTTCTGTTGTGACGCCAGCGCATGCAAAGTGTAGCTAAGCTACAGTTTCACACATGGAAGCTTACAGAAATACTCAATGATCCAAGAGCAGCTTTTCTGGCTTTATTAATCACTCCAGTTAAACCCAACTTAGCAAGCAAAGCTTGAATAAGCACACTCACTAAAGGACCATGGTGATAGCTCCTTTGATGCAACACAATGAAAAGTTAATTCCACTAAGCTATAGAAAATTGTTTGTTTTAAATTACTGGCTATGTATTAGAAAAGATAACTGAGGAACTTTCAATTACAATAAAAAGCTAAATAGACCATTCTGTTAAGAGAAAATTCTGAGAACCCAGAGCAGAAATCTGTCATCCAAGGACTAGAGACAAAGCTTCTGCAGCATCTCCATCTCCCTACTCTACACTGTTAAAGCAATCAGGGCCACCCAGCTCTGGGACTGAATGTATAAATGTGTAGGGCACCTTTAGTAGTAAAACCTCACATGCCTTTTGAATCTCTGCCATTTATCTGACTCAGAAATCCCCAAAAGACACAAGGAGCACTGTTCCATCATGATAGGTCCAATATAAAGGAACTTTGGGTTCTCCAGGGAAATCAAAAACCTTGACCTAACTCAGAATCTAGCCATCAGTTTAACAAGCTAATAATATATGGCTTTTACCTAGTGCAGCATGAAAAAACATGTAACAATCATGAGTTATACACATACACACACAGCACAAAGTTCTTCAAAAGTTCTTCAAAAACTAAAAGAAATATAAATGTACATTTAAAACTATCTAGAAGACAACAGCCAGCCAGAGGAATTGTGAGGACAAATCATGCACTCCCATACGTCATCTTCCCTGCTCTGTCAGTCCCCCTCCCCTCTCACTCACAATAAGAGGTCAGTGTGTTTTAGTGAGTGACCAGCTCCACCAAGATTGGAGTCACAGAAGCAAAGTCAAATCCCAGCCCTAATCACTAAGCTGTGTGACCCCAGACTAGTCTTTTAAATGGGGAACTAAAACACTGCCTGCCTCCTATGGTGTTGTTGGAATTAAATTCATCTAAAGAGCTTGACGCTGCTTAGAAGACAGAAGTGTTCAATGAATAACTGACCACGACTACCTCACAAGGACCTGACTACCACCAACAGCAGCACAGGAGTCAACAAATGTCTTCTAAGAGGGACCAGATGGTAGAGATTTGGGGGCCACCTAGTCTCTGTTTGCATTTCTCTCTGTATTTCCCCTTTTAGAGTCTTTTAAAATTATGAAAACCATCATTAGCTTGAAGGTCCATCCAAAAACAGGCATGGGTAGACATGACCTGCAGGCTAGTCTGCCAACCCCTGATCTATGGACGAGTTATTTATAAGATGTCCTCTCTTCATCTTTGACTTCTTAACATCTAAACTGAAAAAAAATATATTTCTCACCATTTAGAAACCTCTATTTTTAAAAAACATTAGTACAGAATTCAGATGCCATCCACCCTAGCACACTCTCGCAACTCAGCTCAAGCTCTGCTCCCACCTTCTCTTCCTTCATTCTTCCTATGGACAGTTTTTGAGACAAGAACTCCACTTCAGCTGCAGTTCCCGAAGGACCAATCCTGGCCCACCATCTGCTTGCTGTGGTCTGCTGGAGGTTCTTGTTCATGCTGAGCCTGTTTCCTCATCACTAAGTCAGAATCAGTACTACCTTTAAGGACCACTATACCCTTAGCACAAAGTGCCACATCAATGCACAGGTTAAATAAATACATGCTCTCGGGCAAGTGCTTGGCAAGTGCTCCCTCTCCAAGGCTGCTCTACTCTGCTGCCAACTGCCTTTGCCCTACCTTGATCCTTCGTATTAAGTTTTACAAATCTGCTAATAATTGGCCCAATACTGAAAAATTTCTCTTTATTCTCTGCACTAAATCTCTTTTTAGAAGTTGAACTTTGGCCTTCCCTTCATTTATCCCCTGATACAATCCTTGGGCCCTCCCTCATTGGCCTTCCCACAGACTTGGGAACCACAGAGGCTACCTCTGTCAGGAGAAGGACTGGCCTAGGTCCTTCTGTCCTCAGAACATGACTGGTGAAATGTCTTTAATGAAATTCTAAAACATGAATCATAAGTAGAATGACCACAAACTTCTTCATGTCATGTTAAAAAGAATGTCAAAAAAGATGAAGCCAAGGAATGCCCCAGGCAACAGAAAGAACCAGCGTTCAATGGCACAACTGCCAGAGAGCCAGGGAGATGCCCACTACAGGGCAAGATCCTGGCAGCTACAACTCACCCGCTTCACCTTAGAGAACTTGCTACACATCTGCACCCACACATTTAGGTGAAAGATTCCCCTAAGCAGTGCTACAGGGGGCTAAATAGAAACTAAACAGCCACCAATAGGAAAATAATAAACTATGGAATGTTTATATAATGATACTATAAAGTCATTTAAATCAGATTACAAGTATTAACATGGAGGGGCTGGGGTTATAGCGCAGTGGTAGTGTGCTCGCCTAGCATGTGTGAGGCACTGGGCTCGATCCTCAGCACCACATAAAAATAAAATAAAGATATTCTGTCCACCTACAACTAAAAAAACAAATAAATATTTTTTAAAAACCCAAGTATTAACGTGGATATATACTGAAAGAATTAAGTTGTAGTATACGTGACACCTTTGATGTAAACTTAAAATATAAAGACTGGTGTCTTTGCTTATGAGTACTTATGTAATAAAACCATAAAAACACATATAGCAAAAATATGCATTGCCTTCAGGGGTGGTTCAGTGAAAAGCTGCATTTCTTAAACAAATCTAATATTAACAGAGTGACATATAACTATGTATTAAATGCAGACAGTAGGCTGGGTACAGTGGCGCATACCCGTAATCCCAGCAATTTGGAGTTTGAGCTGGAAGGATCTCAACTTTAAGGCAGCCTGGGCAACTCAGCA
This sequence comes from Geosciurus inauris, assembly GCA_004024805.1. Taxonomy (NCBI): domain Eukaryota; kingdom Metazoa; phylum Chordata; class Mammalia; order Rodentia; family Sciuridae; genus Geosciurus; species Geosciurus inauris. Next base: position 142,663 of record PVHX01001602.1, read on the forward strand.
AGACCCTCAGCAACTTTCTAAGAACCTGTCTCAAAATAAAAAAATAAAATAAAAAGGGCTGCGGGTGTAGCTCAGTGGTAAAGCACTCCTGGGATCAATCTCGAGTACCAAAGAGGAAAAAGAAAAAACTGCAGATGGTGTGCACATGGGCATGTGCTTCTGCCATTCCCCACATACTTCTGTGGTAGAGAGAGAATCTGTCCCTTGCTCTCTTCTCTTGGTGGGAGCCTATCAGTCACAACCTCGCCCTCTTCTCTCACTTCATGAAGATATGTCACATGCTACTGGTGGCTGCTCCCATTCCACTCTCAGGGGTTTCTCTGAAACACATTAACACCACTGAATGCTCTTTGAGTGACAGCCAGGAAAGCATGCAAACTGGCTGACTTGTCTGCTCAAGCACTCACATACCTCTTTCACGACACTGTAGGCCTTGGCCACACCTTCCCTCAGGTCTACTGGCTGGTGAGCTAACCGGTGATGAGGAAACCTTTTGACCTTCTTGGACTCAATAGAAAGAGAACCAGGAGACACCATGTCATAAGCAGTCTCTGCTGCCGCCTGGATATTTTGTCAGAATAAGAAATGAATTAGAAAGCAGTCTGGAGAGTTGTGTACCAACAGAGCACTCTACGAGGAGTGTGCAGAGCTTCCAGGGTCTAAATTCTTTACAAGAGTTATGACTTCTACAACAAGAACATGAAAGATAAATTAAAAACTCATATCTGGATTGAGCTCACTTATTCAGTTCCTTTCTCTTTCCAGAGAGAAAACTCAATGTTTCTATGTTGCTTTATACAGTTCAATACTGAATGGAAACCAACCTTAATACTGCTACTGTTAGCCAGGTGCAGTGGTGCACACCTGTAATCCCAGCACTTAGGGAGGCTGAGACAGGAGAATCGCGAGTTCAAAGCCAGCCTCAGCAAGGGCGAGGCGCTAAGCAACTCAGTGAGACCCTGTCTCTACATAAAACACAAAATAGGGCTGGGGATGTGGCTCAGTGGTCGAGTGCCCCTGAGTTCAATCCCTGGTACCCAAAAATAAATAAATAAATAAATTCCACTACTGTTTATAATCAATTAAGCTTTCTTGAATTTAGCTATGATCTTTTTATATAGACTGGTGAAATAAATCCTCTAATTTAATGGTTGTTATTTACCTGAAATAGGCAAATTTAACACTGTATTCCACTGTTCCGTTCTACTAAATATTTAATATTGGACATCTAAGCAATGAAATGATATTAAATAATTACAAATAAAACACCTACTCTCAACATTTAGTGTATTTATATTTTCACAGTATTGTTTAAAAACAAAACAGCCCACTTTACAGTGGCTCTTCTTTGTAGATTAAGACAGGCTGGGAAAGATACCTGTATGGTTTGGACCATTCTGTTTGTGAGCTCCAGAGCAGCCATTGCTGTTGAGGTGCCAAAGGAAGCAGCACCTCTCTGGAACCCTCTGACAATGCGGCCATCCTTCCGGTACTGCTCTATCGGCAGCCACACCAAGTCCTTTAGGCCTTGCACTGGAACAGTCAGCACAGAAATCAAGATGAGTTCTGGGGTTCAGAACTCTGTTAACATTCTAACCCTGGAGTTTTTAACCCCAAAACTGGAGGAAAAGTTTTGTGTCTGTCAGCACACATGTAGGTTTTTAGAAAAATGATATTCACACAGACTCTCAAGAGCATTCATAACCCCAAAAGGGTTAAAAGGGAAATCTCACCTAACTGTACCAGTGAATGCATAGGCCCAACGCCTCCCAGGATCCCTGGTAGCTGGTTCTTCTTAATATCATTGAGCCATTCAGTGATAGCATATGAGAATAATTTGTCAACACCTAGCAAACTAGAGTAAATGACTATTAGTATATAGAAAGAAGAAATACACTTAGATAAGTTTTTAACTTAAAATTTATGAATTATGTGAGCAAAATTTTTAGACTTTTTTTAAAATTTAAAACTAAAATTTTTCTAAATCAAAAAAATTAACATAAATCAGCCACTTAACTCTCAATCTGAATACCTTTCTTTCTCCATATTTATATTAGATGATAGGTAGATACAGACATAAACAGATGTAGAAAATCCATTTGTAATGTTTCTAATTTCCACAAGACTTAGGTACATATGGGTGTTGTTCCACTATTCTCATTTCTTGAATATTTAAAGCTCTAGCATAAAATTAACCCAAAGTCTATAAATTGCCATTAATTTTTTTCAAAGAATAAGCTAATTTATAACTTTAGGAAATCATTAGAAAGGTCCTAAACTATAGCTATTTTTAAATGCTAGTACTCTATTCAATTGACTCTGACTCTTTCAGAATAAAAATTAGCCCCTAACTAGAGTCCTCTAAAAATGAGCTTTCTGCAGAAAACACTGTATTTTAAAATAACTAACATATGTATGCTTGCTATGAGGGCTCCATTTCTAATCTGTTGTAAACCAGCCTTAGTAGCCTCACCTTAAAGCTTCCCAGGATAAATCAACTTACCCATGCCGATAGAAAAGCCTCTTGAGCTTTAGCTCCGAGCAGTTTAACTGGGCCAGACCAATCAGAATCCCAGCTAATGTACCCTTTAAAATAAAAAACATTTGGATTGATCCATAAATAAGGAGAGGCTCAACATTTAACATAATCATTATTAAGGAAAATCAACATGATATTTATTAACAAAGCTAAAAATCTTAAAATATTTACAGAAAAAATATATTTTGTAGTATGTACCACCCACTATGTACCAAATTATACTCATGATACTGAAGTAAATGATATTTAAATTATTTACTTTAAAAACAAATTTAAAAACCCTGCACTTAATTTCAATTTTTTATATGTTAGAATTTTGTATACATATAAACCATGATAGTGCAAAGTTAAAAAGTACTGATTCCATTAGGAAAAAAATGAGAATTCTATAGAACATATTTGTGCAAAATTTCCAAACCTGATCCATTGACATGTGTTTGCCATGATAATCAAGTCGAATAGGAACTTCTGATGTGAATCTGAATTCTCTAGAGATAAACAAAGGAAGGGAGTTATTTATATTCAAAATTACTAATTGTTGAAATTACATATAAATTAAGTTGTTAAATTGGAGAATAAAAATAAAAACAAAATAAATCTGTAAATATCTTATGGCCTAAATAAAAAATGTCTTTTAGCTCTACCTTTTCTTAAGGTAAAATAACAACTAATCAGATATTAGTCATTTGATAACTTTGTAGTCATTACATTTAAATTTTTCTCACAAAACTTTTTTCTTATTTATTAAATAACGTTCATTCTTTTTTTTTTAATGTTTTATTTTTTTTTTTTTTAGTTGTAGGTGACAGAATATCTTTATTTTTTATTTTTATGTGGTGTTGAGGATCGAACCCAGTGCCTTATGCGTGCTAGGCCAGCACGCTACCACTGCGCCATAATCCCAGCCCAACGTTCATTCTTATAAAAATTCATTTTGGTAGATATCATACAAATTAATAAAAACAAATCAGTAAAAGTGACCTTTAAGAGTAATCATTAAGTCAATTATTACCAAGAAGTGAAAAAGAGAAGAAGTTAGACGGTTCTTCTGGCTGGTATGAAGCAGTCAGGAGACCCGGCATCAGTTAAATGGGATGCAATCGTGTGCAAGTGACTTAAACACTCTGAGCCTGTCTTCACCAGCAAATGTTTTAAATGTCACCTACATTGGTAAATTTTGGTAAGAATTCTTAAAATGTATGCTTGCATGTAGGATATCAACATACTGAGAACCCTGGAAAATGGAATAAGGTACGCTGATGGCACAGAGCAAACAAACTCAGCGGGCTTCCAAAAGCTGACTGTAAACTAGAGACATGGAACATTTTTTCCCCATAGAATGAATATTGGTGGTGACAACCTAAGCTATCTCACTAAAGTAAACTTAATCTTCAATGAAATAGAAATACTGTATTTACAGCAATCTCTTTTGGCCTGGGATCACAGGTCATCCTTCCTTTTTGGGGCGGGGGGTAGGATTGAAACCAGGGGCACTCAACCACTGAACCACATCCCCAGACCTTTTTTGTATTTTATTTAGAGACAGGGTCTCACTGAGTTGCTAAGTGCCTTGCTAAGTTGCTGAGGCTGGCTTTGATCCTCCTGCCTCAGCCTCCCAAGTTACTGGGATTATAGGCATGCACCACAGCACCTGGCTCCTCATTACTTGAATGCTCATCTCCACCTGATCATCTGGGCAATACATTTGGTACTCTGTCCTTCCTCACTCTTCTTTTACTCAGAACAAACCACAGATTTTAATTATTTGCAAGCTCAAGCACAGATTTTTCACTGTGTGTAGACTAAAACCTGGTGTACATACTAAGTGTTCAAGATATTCAAAACATGAAAACACTTTCAAACACACCTACTACCACTTTGGGCCATACCTAAGGTCTAACCTCAGAATCTAGAGGGAAAGACAAAAACGGGGCCATGATGTCAACAGCGGAGGGGTTCAGGGAACCAGAGAAGGTAGCTAACTGTCCCTCTCAACAAGGGGTTTTGCTCTTCCTCCCTTGTCTTTCCAGTAATGCCAAAGCTCCATCACAACTATCAAGGGTTAGGTAAGAACAAGGTGGAAAGATGAAAGTCTGGAGAGGAGGAAGAATTCCAGTGTGTGGCCAGCTGGCCAGGCAGCTGGGTGGCATCAGAGCAGGCAGCAGCAGTGCAGGAGACCTGGGCATCAGGGAGTGATGGTTCAGCCAAGGAGGAAGGGTCAGGAAAGACAACTGGGATGGGGAAAATCAAATAGACAATCCAATAGGAGAAAAGGCAGGAATGCCAAAGCCAAGGTGTGAAAAGGGGCAAAAGGAAAACCTCCTTTTGGGGGAGGTCCAAGACACGTTAACAGTAACTAGGAAGGAGACCGAGAGGTGGGGAAAGGGGAAAAAGTTTTAGGAGGAAAAGGGAACTTGTGGCACAGATTCAAAAGAGAAGGATCCTGGGGCTGGGGTTGCGGCTCAGCAGGAGAGTGCTCGCTCGCCTGGCACATGTGGCACTGGGTTCGATCCTCAGCACCACATGGAATGAATGAAATAAGGGTTCTGTGTCCAACTACAACTAAAAAAAAAAAAAAAAAAACTATTAAAAAGATAGATCCTGAACTGAGGTTCCCACATATAAACAAGGGTGTGAGTTGGATGGACACCACATGTGAATAAACACACCAGTTAATTATGTGGCAATGCAAAGAAAAGCTGATGTAGCCTCACAATTACCAGTAAACTTACACATTACAGAACTACCCTCAGAACTTTAAAATAACTTCAGTTGTTATCAAAATTAAATTATTTACCTAAAAAACACAGGCTGATCACTAAATGATGCTTCATCAGCTGAGAAGTCCTTTTCCTCCGCTCCATTAACTGCCTCCACTGAATTGGCACTATCATTTTGGGAAGGTTTTGGCCCAGGGAAAGAAAGAACTAGATTTGGCTCCTTTGAGATACTCAGATGCCTTGGCAAACTGCAGGTGACATCAGCTCCAGGAGACTTTTTGACTGAAAATGTAATGTGCACATTTGAAGTATTAGGTATGTCTCTATACAGTACCTGTTTAAATCAATCTTGTTACCTTTCAGTTAATAAATACAATTCCTATTACAGTGAAAATTTACTTCTTGGTAATTACTACTTTTACAAAAACTACATTCTTGGTAATTATTACTTTTCCAAAAATAAACAGAACACACATATATAATACATGGGAATAAAGATTGTAAGTATATTCTCATGCATGTATGAATAAGTCAAAATGAACCCCACTATTATATATAACTACAATGCACTAACAAAAAACAAGCATATTCTCAAAAATATCTCATAACAATCAATCCAAATACAGACAGTCCCAATTTAATGACAGATTGACTTATAATTTTTCAACCTCACAATAGTGTGAAAAAAGTATGTGCATTCAGTAGAAACTGTAGCTTAAATTTTTATCTTTTTCCAGGCTAATGACTGTGGTCAGATTCTCTCTGTGATGCTGGATATCTGCAGGCAGCCACAGTTCCACCAACCCCTCAGTCCCAAGGGGGAACAACCAACACTCTACAGCGTGCTATGTTGCTATGATGTTCAGTAGGTTAGATAATCAAATGCATCTTCAGTTTAACACTGTTTCAACTTTCAATGTGTTTCTCAGGATATAACCTCATCCTAAGTTGAGGGCATCTGCACTTGTTATAGACTTTTTAAACCATGTTAAATACCTTCTGGATCTGGAGTCAGTAGAAGCTCCACTTCTGTAGAAAGACTTGTGAAGAAATCCTTCAGGAAGAACAAAGCATCCTAGAATTAAGAGAAGTCACTTTAACTGAAAATAGGAAAAGGACATCTATTTCCAAAACTATGAAACAAAGCAATTTTAAAGTCTCATGTTTCACTCATTATTCAAATATAGCTATAATTTATTGAATCCCTTACTATATCTCAGGTCTTATTCCTATCAGGTCTTATTCCTATTCTGTCTGTCTGTCTGTCTCTGTCTCTCTCTCTCTCTCTCACACACACACACACACACACACTTTCCCATCAATTCTCACAACTCGGAGAAAATTAACTTAGAAATAGAAAAATTAAAAATTACAAAGCTAGAAATGATTCTCAAAGTACCTTTTAGTTTTCTTAGAAATAGAGCATTCTCATTCTTGTTTGGCACTACTCTTCATTCTAAGTTGGTAGTGGTAATACTGCTAACAATAACAGTAGCTAGTTTGTTCTGGATACTCATTCTGCTCTTACCACTGTATTACCTTAACACATTCTCCAGTGGACAATGATATTCAAAATCAGAATGAAAAATAAAATCACTCATTCCGTGTAGTCCCTTCTGGTACTATGGAGTTTCAAACAAAAATGTCTGGCTCTGTCTTGATAATCCACTCACACTCGGCCCATTGTTGTCAGCTGCATTCTGCCTTTCTCAAAGTGACAAGTACATGTTGGAGCATATAAAATCAAATGCCTGAGCCTATTCTTTCTTATTCTTCCCTTCCACTTTAAAAAATCCTAAATTAATAGAAAATATTAACACTATACCAAAATGCAAGGCAATGTTCAATTATAGGGTCACAATATTTGGCAGCACACCAAAAAAGTCTGACAATTTCCAAGGATCTGAGTACCTAGGATCTCATTTATCCCAAGTTTAAATGATCAAGTTAGAAGAATATTTCAGGTACCATGGAGCACAGAGGAATGAGGCAGCTCCAACACTACTAGAAACACGTAGCAAGTTCATGCATGGGCTGTTCATTACTTTGTAACGTTTTACATGCATGTACTCTGGTACATAGTTTATACATTATTTATATTACACATTTATCATATAATATATATTATTTATATCAAGTATTACCCATTAAGAAATCTAACAGTATATAAAATGCTTTCCTTGGCCACTAGATGGTAACATTTTAATACAATTAAGGTTTTAAGTCCAAGACTACTTTCATAAAAACAGAAAATTTCAGATATCAATTTGCTTTTTAAGAAAAAGGAAAACTAGACACAATACACAAAATGACAAAGTGATACTACTCACCAGTTTTAAATGTTCTCAATTTTTATTTTGTTTTTATGTAAAACTCTACACAACTCAGTAAAACAGGAAGCCTAAGATATAGAGGTGTCACAAAAGAAGATATACAAATGGCTAACAAACATGTGAAAAGGCGCATAATATCTACTAGCCATCACAGAAATTCAAAATGAAACTGCCACGAACACTAAGTCAAACAGCTACATGAGATAGCTGATGCTCCCAAGTTTGACAAGGATGTGAAGCAATTGTAGGGCTCACTGGTAATGTGTGGGAATATAGATTTGGCACAGCCACTGTAGGACACCGGCAGCTGCTTATGCTAGTTAAACATATACCACCTGACCACCCAGAAATTCTGCTTTTATCTAACACACACAATAACTCAAATGCAAGTCAGCAGGCAAATAGATCAACAAACTGGAACATCCACACAGTGAAACATCACATGACAATAAAAATGCACTGACTGGGCTGGAGGTGTGGCTCAGAAGTGTAGCACTTGCCTAGTGTGCATGAGGCTCTAGGTTCCAACCCCAGCACCACGAAAATAATGAGCAGGTTCCTGACATGCCACAACACAGATGAATTCACTGACAAAATATGGAGTGCAGGAATCCAAACACAATTCTACTTACAGGAAACTATGCAACAGAAAAAAAAAAACCATAGTAATTGAAAGGCAAGTGAATGCTTTAGGGTAGTGAAAACTGACTGCAAAAGGACATGAGGGGATTGTGTGGGGTGGGGAAGTGTTATATACTTCAATTAGTGTAGCAGTTACTCAAGTACACACACCTGTCAAAGTTCCACTGTACAGTTAAAATCTGTGCATTTTATTCCATAAATTATAACTCAATGCAATAATTAAACTTTCATAGCAAAATATTTATGCCTAGCTTTAAGGTGCAACAACAAAGGATATTAATAGTGCAACAGGATTTAAAAGTGTTAAAGAATATCTTTTAATGCATACTCAGACAAGGAAGCGATGAAGACAAAGTACACAAATATGCAAAGGCGCTGCTCCTTGTGCACCCTGCCCAGCCCCGCAAAGTGCTTCCCTCTCTCACCAGGATGGTCTTCCAGCCCAGCCTGAGTTAAGCCCCTGGTGCCTTCATGAAGGACTTCACTGGCCTAACTCCCTGGCACTTCCTAAGACCCAGCTTGCATATCCCCACCTCCAGAAAGCCTTTCCTCACCATCCCTCACCCTCCAAACTCCCTTTGAGGGCCAGGCATGTCATTCTACATCTTCTTTATCACTTGTACTCACCACAGCATATTAAAAGCATCTGCTTTATGTCAGTCTTCCCCACTACAGAGAGATCTTTGAGGATAGGAAAGTCTTATTCATCTTTGTATCCCCAGCATCCTAGTTCAGAACCTGGGACAAGGCAGGCATTCAGGAAATGGCTTTGAATTAATTAACAAGTCTCCCCTACACAATTCCCAGGCAGTGCAAGGCTAAAATGAATGCTAGATAGGACAGTCAGGAAATCTGGCCCTTTATACTTTGGATCTCCATCTCCCGCACAGTGGGACTCGTCTATCTGCACTGCTTACTGCCTATGCTATGGAGGTGCTGTGCTTTGGAAGCAAATGCACTGAATTTCAACAGCAATGAAGCTTGATGTCTACAATTCAATTAAGATGAATAAGATTAATAAGGTCAGGAGATGCTAAGAAAAAATATTATTCAAAGCATTATCTCTCACCAATTGATTTATTTTCACAAGAAAAATGAACAGAATGCAAGGTTTTCTACTCAATGACAGTTTGCAATTTCAAAATATAGCATGTCAATCTTAGGAGACGTAAACTAGAAAAGACTTTTTTATTCAGTGAGAAACTTAAGGCTTGTATATTGTAGCATGGTTTTGTTTTCCTAGGTTTTATGTCTTAGGGACCAATTTCCCATTCTTCCTCAATGTAGTTACAACATTTATTTCCCTGTTTTCTTTAAGATTAATATTTCATTTTGAAGTTATAATGTTTAATAGTTCTAGCAAAGAAAGTATACTCAATACTAAAGAAAAAAGTCAAAGAAATTGGGTTTGCTACATTTAATAAAGTCATGCAATAAAGAAAAATCTCATTCAGTCTTGCTCCCATTGGTGACTTCCACAGATCAATTTTCCCATAAATATTTCTACCAGACCAATATATGGATAAACTAAAATATGGATATCAATATCAAAAGATATTATTCTCATATTGAGAAAACCTAAAGTCTGGCCCAACTCAGAAGTCCTAAGCAGTAATGTGAAACTAAGGTCCACTCCTATACCTCACAGTATTTTTCTCTAAGATAATGCCATTCTGTTTGCAATATAAATATTTAAATTCACTCCTCCTAAAATACCTGTTACTTGCTTATAATTGATTATTCAAGTTTTATTTAAGCAACTAATGAACAATATCCAATCACTATTATTTAAGCAAATGAATAATGCCACCCCACAAATAAATACTCTTGCTTCCAAATCTGAGCTCAAATCAATATAAAGGATATGAAGAGGGTTTTGTTGTTTTAAAGCAGATTAAAAACTCCACTTATGTTCTGCAGTTGTTATGTGCTTCAGTTAACATTACTAACCCCCTAACATAGGGTGCCAAGCACTAAGCATGTTTTCTTACATCAGTCTATAATCCTCATTTTTAAAAATCATGATACATGTATTACAATTTCTCTCCTTTTTCAATAAGGAAAGTGAGGCTTGGAGAAGTTAAGCAACTTAACCAAAGCCACACAACTAGTACAGAACTGAGATCTGAACCTAGGTCTGACTCTAAGCTCACACTCCTCACCACCACACTATATTACCACTAAGCACCTTATTTTATATTTCAAATAAGACTTCTTACAACCATGTTTTATGCAGTTCTCTGGGTCAAAGCAAGTCAGAAATAATCTGATGGGGAGGCTTACTTGAATATGGGAAAGTGGTTTTCTTTGTTTACACCTTTCCATAAATCTGTTGTTTGTGATCTCTTTAGGTAACTATTTGCTAATTTTCATTTCGCTCAGGGTAGAAAAACTGTATTCCAGATGCTATGATTACAACACAATCCTTTATATCATTCAACCCATTAAGAAGTCCTTCAATAATCTCTGAAAATAGTATGTATATCTGAATTAGAAGTCAGTCCACAAGGACTAGAGAGAGTGAGTAGCTTGTACTGTGTCCCACCTCACAATGAATAGGAGACTGGGATAAATAACATCAATAACATTTACCCACCAACAATTCATATTCCAAACCTCTAATGAATCTGTCCTACTGTTTATCAAACTCTGCTCTAATTACATAATCCCACAACAGCTGAAAGGTAAGAAACATTACAGTTCCTTTATTCTCGATGAGGGGGCATAAGTCTAACCATAATCATATGAATCATGCCCACACCACCAACCTGGTCAATATTGAGGCGAAGTGGCATCAATGATACCCTCAAGCAGCATTCCTGTGGTGACCTGCCAGACTCTGGGCGCACATGTAATGCTTTAATTGTCAACTACAAGACAAAAACAAAACATTTTTTCCCCAATGATATCATGACCTTATTCTCATTTTAAAAAAGAATAAAAAAATCATAATTCTGTGTGAATACAAAATATGCTAAATTACTCTCTTTTCCTTAAAAGTCTGAATCAAACTTTTTTGGGTAACAATCCGTTTAAGAACCTAATGACAGAAAATGGCTCTCTTGAGGGGAAAAATTGCAGTTCTGCAGTTGTTATGTGCATCAGTAAAGAACCTCCAAAGTCCTGAGCTTATCAGTTCCACCTCACTAAAATTAAGCAACTTAACCAAAGCCATACAACTACAAAGGTACACAACTGAGATCTGAACCCAGGTTTGACTCAGCCCATACTCTTCACCACCACACTATATAAACACTTTAAGCATCTCATTTTATATCTCAAATAAGGCTTTTGGAAGAGTACCAAGTACGTTTTAAGCAGTTCTCTGAGTTAAAGCAAGCCCAGAAAAACTTTGATGGGAGGCCTACTTGAATATGGGAAAGTGGTTTTCTTTATTTACACCTTTCCATAAATCTGTTATAACATTTGTTACAAATCTTAGAAATACGAAACACTTTCAACAATCCTAATTATTTTGTGCAGACTGCTATGGATTTCTGGTTTTCTTCAGATATCAATATTTTGGCCAATTACAGTTAATGAACCCTAGCAGCAATATACAAAATAACTTTTAAACACAAAACTTTTAAGTGGCATATTTAAGAGAGATTTTCATATTAAAGAGAACATAACAACAAAGAAAAGTGAGGCTTTCAATCTTACCATGTTGGAATGAGCTTTTCGAGGCATTTCTTTGCTGCAATACAAGTACAAGAATTTATTCATTTGTGATGTTGCCAGCCGATCTCGAATTTCAAGATCCTGAACAATGAACACCTGCCGAGAGACTGGTTGTTCTAAGAGGCTAGAATCACATTCTGCTTTGCATGTGGGGTAGACTTCATGCTGAAACTTCACCTTAACAGACAAGGAGAAGGAACACATAATACTTTTTATTTAAATTAGATTTTCTCTTTAAAATGCAAAAAATCACTCATCATTTTCTTTGGATTCTATCTCAGCTTATAATTCCACTCTCAAAGAACTAAATATTTCTTTATTTGTTCATTTACTTATTGATCTATGTGTGCCCTACAATACACAGATAAGCTTTGCTAACATTTCTTAACTGACCTTAGTAAAATCCCTTGCTCTTTTAATTTTTTATTCATTTATTTTCGTACCAGGGACCTGAGATAGGGTTTTATTAAGTTTCTTAGGGCCTTGTTAAGTTGCTGAGGCTGAATTTGAATTTGTGAGCCTCCTGCCTCTGACTCCTGAGTTGCTGAGATTATAGGCTTGTACCACCATACCTGCCCCCTTTTACCTTTTTCAAGCAAAATTAGAAAACCTAAAATTTAGATCTTCATACCTATGAAATTGCATGAACAAATCAATAGAATCAAGGTTCAAGTTCCAAAAAGGCACAAAGATACAATTAAATACATGGAATTGCCATCACTATAATATCTGTACACTACCTACTCTAAAATGTGACACTTGGGGCATCTTGAACAGGCTATTGGAGTTAAATTAAATGCATATAATGTCATTAGTGGGGTGGGCCCGATGGCCTTTAGACCTTCTCAAAGGACCTGACATGTGCACTATCCAAAGGCAGGCCTTCCCAGATAGGTACTCGGGGGCAGCAGTTTATCATGTGCCTGCAAAAGAAATCACCTGGAAACTCACTAAAAATTCATGTTTGTTGGATCTGCTCAGTCAGCAATGCTAGGGTGGGGCCCAGAAACCCAGATCTTAATAAGCCCACCAGGGTATTCTAAGGGCACTCAACTCTGAGAACCCTACTCCAGCAGTAGCATGAGAGGGAAAAAGAAAAAGAAAAAAAAAGCACCGTGGGCTTCTTAGAACACCTGACAGAGAAAGAAAGGAAGAATTTTATACAAGACCCTTGTGCTTTTTCAATCCAAAGGGCTGGGACTTAAGGCTTAAGACCAATGGGGCTGGGGCAACCAAGAAACACCACTAATACTCCTTCCTCCATAAGTGGACTATTCCTTCAAAACACCACCTTACCTTGCTTAACTGTATCTCCATCAAAAAGTCAGGGTTCCTTCCTTTCCCCCCACATACTGTATTACGTCCATGTCTTGTGGGTGTGTGAGAAGGAGAACTGTGGGGACTACTAAAAACGAAGAGGAAAAAGAAAATATGTGTTTAAAAATATTCAAAGAAATTTAATAATATTAGAAAAATTAATAAGATGAAAAGAAAAATAAAAGTACAGAACTATAAGAAAGTTGTCACAAGTTATATTATTATACATCAAAACCAGAGTAGTCATTTTTTTGCTAACTATTCAGAACTTAGAAAAATCTTAATTATGGCACTGGGTTCCATATCACAGGATTCACTTGGAAATGAGACCTCTTTATAGCATTCCTTTTACCTTAGAAACTCTTTTTGGTCTAAGAACAAGCCCTAGAAATGCCAGAAAACAAAAAAGAACTATAACCAAGTCAGAAGTGTTTTAAAGTAACTTTTTAAGTACAAAAATGTGAACTCTTGTACCAAATGTCACTGCTCCTCTCACCCTGGAAACCGCTTGCCCCGCTGCACGGGCACCCTGCCTCGCTCTCGTCTGCTGCTACAGAACACTGCCTTTGTTCAGTAGGTACTTGATGAGCACAGGCGCCCTGCTCAGTACGCTCCTGCGTGTTGGGAGCTCGGGGACCCACAGCTCCTGCCTCCTGACACTGACTTCACCACCTCCCTCCAGTCACATGGCTCTCTCCTCCTCTAGAGCTGAAGTAAGGGTTGGGTCTTGTTCCTTTTTTAGAATGGGCATACAGTAAATACCTGAAAAGTTCTGCTGGATGAAAATTATATAAGTCAATATTCATTACAAGTAAGTTCACAAATGGGAAGTGACATTTAAATACTAGTTTATTAACTCTTAAGATTAATTCTATGTATTTTTCTATGGAAATACACTGGCCTGATAGATAAACTTATACAGAAATTAACTTACATGTAACTTTTAGCTGGAGAGATAGGAGGAACTGTCCCAAAATCCTTGCCTCCATAAAGATGCCACACAAGAGAAACTTCCTTAACAACATACCGAATTACAGGAATGGGAAAGTGTAATGGGGCTTTGCTGGTGTCTGTCTTCTTAGCAGGTAGGCTAAAATAGTTGTCTCTTATCACAATTGCATCATCAACCATGATTTTTATGACTGGTTCTTCTTCCTTCTCCTGAAATCAACAGGTAACACATAATCTCACCTCATTAGAAATGACTGGTTATGCTGCATATCCCAAGGGGATTTCTTGAGTCTATATTCTTTTTCCTAATTTTGATATATAAAATAAAGTAATAATTTCTGACATTAACCACTACATGAGATATTCTGCTTTATTAACCATAAAATGAACTCAATTTCTGTTCTTTATAAATCATCCATGAAGATTTTTTATAGTTTACAATTTGGCTCTTACTACTTATTTCACAATACACAGGTAACAGATTGTATGTGTAGGTGTGCACATGTACATACTTTATTGCTTCAGCTAAAGTCAATACTGCATTTCAAAACAAAACCTGACAAACTTCAACATATTGACCAAATTCTCATGTTTCTAATAATAGGTTTATCCTGTGTTTGACTGCTTTGATTTTTAAATTTTAACCAGAAGGTTCTCAGAACTTAGTGAACAAATTCAGTCCCCTACTAAGTTACTACTGGGCAGTTTTGTGTGTGTGTGTTCCTCTCAATCAACCATTAACATTCACACACATCTCATCTTTCCCAGTTAGACCCATCACTCTGGATAGTACAACTTCCTGTCATTTAATTTCACTACCTAACTATGTATGATAGTCGCAGTTCAATAATCTATGTAGGGAACTTTACAAATACAGAGCAGTGTTCTGAGTCTCTGAGAGATATGCCATAGGAATAATAAAGTACAACAACCATTAAAGCACCAATAGTAAATTTTAAAATGAAGTAATTCTGAACTGTACTGTAAGAAAAAACAAAATCTAAAGAATATTCTTCAGGTGCACTGTGGTCAATTTAACTTTTGATATTACTTTAAGCCTCAATAATGCTGTCAATTTATTACCTGGATGGCTGCTTTTGGTGCAAAAAGAATGCAGAAGTCATCATTTTCAGTGGGCACACCTGAGACTGCATCACTAATCAAGTGGTGAGGGAATGAGGTGTAAGTGGGGCCAGGCTCCTGGGACATGTTTCCACTCTCATCTGGGAACAGGAAAAGGTCTGAACAGCATGGCTCTTGAATCTGAGATTTTTCATCCAGAACACCTAGATTAAAAGAATACAACATTTTGTCACACTCTGAAACAATACTAAACATCTTAACCACGTGTCAGATATACAGGTTGAATGCTTTCACTTGCAAAATCTCATTTATTTTTTACAATAACCCTATGAAACTGAGGATTAAGAAGAGCTAAAGTAACTTTAGTTGAAGTAACTAAGAGCTAAGTTACTTTAGCTCTTCTTAATCCTCAGTTTCACAGGGTTATTGCCCCAAAGCACCTCAGCAAGTGGCAGAAATACATCCAAAAGACTGTTTAATAAATGTATGGATACATAGAAAGACAGTTTAACAAATTTGAAATTCTCTAAAAAACAGCAAATGATAGTGTTCTAAGTACAGATAATTCCTCTCAGTTATCTGGCATTAGAGAAGCTCAGGAATCCAACGGCAGATTAATGCTGACTCATTTTGCCTCAGTCAGAATTTCATTTTGACAGTTCTGTCCTGTGGGTAAAGCTTTGGAAGAAATTTCTTAAGCAATATTGCAGGAGGAGGAGAAATTGTTTACATCTAGCAGAGCCTTACCTAAAATTAGGAGATCTATGCTTATGCATCAGGGACAGTAACAGTTGCTGAGCATGTTTTAGGTATTGGAAGAGGAAAGTGATTCTAAGCAATGAAAAGACACTCTATCCCTACACTGGACACCTGTTCTCAGGAGCTCTCTCAATATGAGGTTCACAAAAAACAGCATGTGCACAAAAACCTTACATATGTGAACATATATTTTCATGCATTTATACTACATATTAGAGTCACTGATTATTTCTCCATTCATTCAAACCAAACACCGAGATGGGGCTAAGAATACAAAAATGTATCAAGTAACATTTTGGCCCCAGAGGCTCACAGACAATATTCTCAACTTTTATATGGCAGCACCTCTGAATTATGCATCCTAAGCGCCCAGGGCTTAGTGAAGAATCTTGTCTATTCAGTATAAGAATGGAAGTGTGGCTCACAACTATAATCCCAGCAACTCAGGAGGCTAAGGCAGGAGGATTGCAAGTTTGAGACCAGCCTTGGCAAGTGAGATCCTGGCTCAAAACACAAAATAAAAAGGGCTGGTGATGTAGCTCAAAAGTAGAGCACCCCTGGGTCAACCTCCAGAAACCCCATTAAATACACAAATTGGTAAAGCCACTCAATACTCATTAAATATGCCTTCCCATGTAATTAGACAGCTGCTATTTGTTACAAATAATGTAGTACAAAGGAAGTTAGAAGTTCCAGTTCACAGCCTTAGTTCTAATTTATTCTAAATTAGAATGAAAGCCACATTTAATGCTAAACTTTTATAACACCATGAAATATTTAAAAATTAAGATTCACAATATATAGAAATAGCTATGTCCATCCAATTAGAAAAACCAGTTTTGAAATAGATGCTTCAAAATATTTAGATGGTTCTGTTTGGCTCTCAGGGATTTCGGATCATCCAACCCTCATGGCCTGTCCAGTTTAACTGTCCAGGTCTCAATAAAAAGGGTGTTTTTATCTGCAGCAGCCTGGCAGCATCTAGGAATGTAAGGCTCACAATACCTGTATTCTGACACAGACCAGTCTGTGACATTTCCAGGGTTACCTTCTCCCTCCTTGCTACATATCTAATTCTACCCACTTTCAAAAGTCAGTTCATCTCATTTTCACTAGTATCATGAAACTGTTTCAATCCTTTCCAAATTAAAGAGGACAAGCCACATTCCAAGGTATTTCCTTACGTCATTTTTCAATCATTCCAAGCAGGAGCCTCAGTGTCCTGCCCATTTGTTTTTCTAGGCTGTGAGCTACCAAAAAATGTTTCATCTCCCATTCCCTCTATATCCTTCATGTCATCCTGGCTAGTGTTATTTATCTACTACACATTCCACAAACACAAGCTGATTGGCTAATAAATATACACCCAAACTTAGACATGTCTTTTCTTCAATAAGTTACTTACTGATGAATTTCTGAGAACACAAATAATGTAAGACACTTCAATAGCAGTGCTCTCAGGGAAAAAGTCCTGGTCTTACCATTAGCCTGTGCTCTTATGGATGAAGTGGCCTGTTGCACGTCGACCTCCTCCATAGCGTCACTCATCAGATCTCGTAAAACCTGTTGATCTGCTTCAGGAAGCACGGGACCACGTGAGGATGATCCACCAGAGGAGCCTACCTATAGCCAAAAAGTTTAATTAAAAATAGACCATGATGGGCACCATGGCATATGCCTGTAGTCCTAGCTACTTTGGAGGCTGAGGCAGGAGCACTGCTTGAGCCCAGGAGTAAAAGACCTATGAACCGCCATTTAATAGGATAACATAGCAAGATCTCAAAAAAAAAAAAAAAAAATTTTTGAAAATTAAAAATAGCTGAAAACATTCTTTTAGAAAACCTTTATATTTATTTTATCCTAGAAAATATACTACATTTTACAGAAACACCAGAAATAGAATCACACTTGTTTTTCTAAATTCTGCCCAGCAGCTGTTAACATTTTCATTTATAGTTTGTAGTACTACCATACAACCCTAACAACTACTGCAGACAGGAATGACTATGTCTTTGAACTGGGATCTTGCAGAGGTAATGCACTAGGAGACAGCCAAGTTGCCAACACTGCTGTGAGTCTGGGAAAGGGCATTAATAGCAAGTTTGATCTGACAAATCTGACAGGTTGTGATGACTTTCACTTTTGGAGACAAAGCAACTGCAGGTCAAAGCCTCCATTCTTGGACTCCAAGACAGGAGGGGGATACACAGGAGGTAAAACTCTACTAAGTGATGAATTCAGCAGCGCTCAATTCCAGGGCTGCTGCTTCACCACTTCGGTCAGTAAACTGTGGATTCATTAAATCCAGGTCATGCTTTTTTAAATGGAAAATCCAAATTGAAAGGGATAATGTTTAATTTTAATAAATTGGGGGATGTTTTTAAAGAGAACAGATAGTAGAGAGGGAGTGTCATAAATCACCTTATTATCAGTGATAATGCAGCAGGAGCCAAGAGTCACACACAGAGGAACAACACATGAAGTGTAAGATATCCTCAACAAAAGATAATGCAACACCAGCAGGTCCAAGTTCACAGCAGAGGCACCCACCCCAGGGATTGTTCATAGAAGAAGGCCATGAAAAGAATGGCCCTAAAAAAAAAATAAAAATGCTTAACAAGGTGGAGACTGTTTAAATTGGACATAACAGGTCAGAAATGTGACACTTGAGGCATGAGAGAGCACTGAACTCAGAACAAAAACACCTGGGTTTGTTGCTGTTTCTCCTACTAATTGTGGGTTTTAACTGATTCATCTATACAACAGAGATGAGAATCTTTAACTTCTCTTCTCACTGGGTTGTCATGAAGGGAAAAGGAAATCGTGTATGAGAAAGCATACTGAACACTAAGTAGCACTACCTATAACCAAGATGGAAGGCCCTGTTACAGAACCAAGTCTGACAACACGAACATCTGCCATCAAGCTTCTCAGAGAATGTTTTATGTTCAATTTGCAGAACACAATCCTTACATTAATGTTTTCATTCTTCCCTGAGAATGGACAAAAATAACCAAAGACTAGAAAGAAATATTAGTTGAGAAGATTAATGCTCTGAAACAAAGACTATCAAATAGCAGAACGGCTTTCCAAAAGACCCAGGCAATCACCTTTCCAGACCTCATTTCTTAGACTATAAAGAATAGTTAACTTTTCAAAGCTTCTTTCCTACCTATGAGTGTCATGAAGACAATGACATAAGATGTCACTCACGTGGCAAGGCTGGGGGAGTAACACCATTGACTGTACCTTGGACTTTCTCTGAGGGGCTCCAGGCTGCCTTTCTGCCTTGCCAGGTGCATGTAAATCACCATAGCTTGCGATGTACTGAATGAGATTCATCAGAGCAGCACAGGAGTCTGAGCATGTCCTGATGTGAACGACATCACTCGAACAGTGCAACTCAAAGTGAGGCTCAGTCTGGACAAGACATGGAAGAAAAGGACAAAATGTCTTCCAAACAAAAGACACAACTTCCTCTTTGGCATAGCCTTACTTTAAATATGCAAACATCTGTCATAGAAAAAATGTACTTGCATTAACGCACTCTTGATTTTTAAATATTTTATCTATTTTTGACCAAAATTAGGTTAAGTGGAAAAGTAATTTTACAGTACATTCTAATTTTTTCTCTCTCAAAAAACAGGACTTCAATAAAAATTTCCATTATCTTACTAACTTACTTGCTCTCTGTCAGAATCAGTCTTCACTGCAGTTATGGTTAATTCTAAAAGCCCCATATCCATCACACGAACATAATCTAAAAATTTTTAAAGAAATAAAATGTCTGAGTACAGCTTTCAAAAACTGCTTATCCAACATACACCAAAAATTGAACATTTCTTTAAAATTAATTGCAAATAATACTATAAACATTTAAATGTGACAAATATAGTTTCACCCTACAAATTCACAATTTTCATCCTACAATTCACTTTAATTTAAGTGAGAAACAAACTATCTTATATTAAATAATTGGAGTATACATAATTTTGATGTACATACCTAATCTTTTAAGAATGTTACACTATCAAACTACAAAATAACTGAAAAACTAAATATATACCATATGACCACTCTATGCTTAAAGGCTTTTAATAAGATCCTTAGTTTACTAGCATTATTCCAGAGTTAAAATGCTTTAATATAATCACACACAAAACAGCTTTAATCTATTTCCAGATGTTTAACTCTTACCTCTATTCAAATTTACAGTGACAGTATTACATTTGTCAGACAGATGTAAAGCAGCCTCATCCATGATTATTCTGAGAAAAAGATAAAACCAACATCTGAAAAACCAAGTTTTGAATATATATCACAATTACTCTACACACAACTGCACTATCTTTCTGATATAACATATCAAAATCACATGTAATTTCTAATGTTACCTAACATTTTTTAAAACTCACTGTTAAGTACTAGAAATATTTAAGTGGTATAAAAAATGTAATCATTTGCTCAAATTCTAATTTTTTTTTTTCAAATTCTAAATTTTTGGCAGTTTTTTTAGATGCTCAAATTCACAAGGCTTAAGTAACAAAGATAACAAAGATGAAGTATTGGGAAGTTTAGTCCATGTTTTAAAAGCAAAGTAAAACTCCTAAAGATTAATTTTTTTCCCTAAAAATGAAATGCAATAATGAAAAAGAGTAGGTAGGACAAGGCACTCGAGAAAGAAAAATTGAGTAAGTTAGACAAAAGGACATGACTACTAGTAGAATGCTGATTTTAACAAAAGATCAATGAAACAGTTGAGGTAAATACCAGCTAAATGTTCTAAACAGCCAGGTTCAGTAGACAATGAAGTTCACACAGGTACCTGAGAGTAGAAGACGATTTATCCAGTGCAACACTACTAGAAATGCTAAATGTTTCAACTGTAAGAAGAGATCGGACTGGCAAATAAAGGGGCCTAATATCAAAAAGAAATAACAGAATGTCAATTTAATCCAACAACAGAAACTCTCTTTAAAAAATATTTTGAGCTAAGTGCGGTGGTATACATCTATGATCCCAGCGACTGGGGAGACTGAGGTAGGAGGGTTGCAAGTTCTAGGCCATCCTCAGCAACTTAGCAAGGCTCTGTCTAAAAACAAAAAATAAAAAGGGCTGGAGGTATAGCTCCCTAGTACTAACAGCAACAGAAAAAAAATGAACCTCAACTCAATGAATTATGTATTTTTCAAAACTTAATACACACTTTAAATAAAATTTTATTTTGTTCCATTTGTGAATTTACCTGTAATCAAGTGCACAGCTCCAAAGGTGAACATGAAAAGTTGTAAATGAAGTTGGAGGATTATAACCCAAAACAGGTTCATCAGCAATATTCAAGAAGTATAAAATCTATAACCACAAAAATATAAAATACTCTGCTTTAGAAGATAAAAAGGGTTTTATATAATATACTTAATGGATGTAAAACAAAAGCATCTCACAGAAAAAGTATTTACATTGAAATTCATAATGCTAAAAGAAAAAAAATCAGCTGGGCACAATGGCACACACCTGTAATCCTAGCACTTTGGGAGGCTGAGGCAGGAGAATCCCAAGCTCAAAGCCAGCCTCAGCAATGGCAAGGCACTAAGCAACTCAGTGAGACCCTGTCTCCACGTAAAACACAAAATAGGGCTTGGGATGTGGCTCAGTGGTTGAGTAACCCCGAGTTCAATCTCTGGTACCAAAATAAAAAAAGAAAAAAATCATTTTGAAGAAATTCCTTTCATAAACTACTTGTATGTGTGCAAGCATACACACACATAATTATGGAAGGTGATAGATGTGTTAATTTGACCACAGAAAGCACTTCAAAATATATATATATGTACATATATAAAAAATATAAATGAATTTTACAGAATTAACATTCTGTTATTATGTATATGATTTTCATGTTTAGGCTTTGGTCCTCTTCCAAGATAATTTCATTAAGTATATGCAAATATTCCAAAATCCAAAAAAAAATCCAAACTCCAAAACACTTCTGGTTCCAGGCATTTCAGATAAGGGACTTACATGGATTTTTGTTGTAAGTTATAGAAGTGATAGATTGAAAGGTTTCTATCTATATAGAGATAGAATGGATACAGAGATATAGATATCACTATACATACACAAACACACACATCAAAACACCATGCTATACATCTTAAATACATATAACTAAAAATATTTTTAAAGTACTTGGACAATCAGAATTTGAAATGAAGAGGTCCATCCAACAACTATACTGCTATAGAAACCTCAGAAAATCACATCTTATGAAATTAAAAACAAAGTATGAATATAATTTCACAATGTTTTTTTAAAAATAATTCTTGAAAAAAAAAAGTTCGCTAAAGACCACTTTAAAACCCTTGTTTCCACTGTGGTGGGCTGGGTGGGGTCTACTTTTCTGTACAAATCATTATTGAAGTAGATGCTCTTTCCTTAATTAGTTATCTCTAGCTCAGTCTAAAAATTGGACCCTCTCATAAAAATCCTCCTGCCTCAGCTCCTGAGTAGCTGAGTTTACAGGCATGCACCTCTAAGCCCAGCTGATGATGTTCCATTTCATAACGTATGC
Organism: Geosciurus inauris; assembly: GCA_004024805.1. Classification (NCBI taxonomy): domain Eukaryota; kingdom Metazoa; phylum Chordata; class Mammalia; order Rodentia; family Sciuridae; genus Geosciurus; species Geosciurus inauris. The sequence continues at coordinate 165,259 of PVHX01001602.1, forward strand.
TTCATGATAACCACTGAGCTGCACATTTCTCTCTTGTGAACTTTTCCATATGTGCACTATAGGTCATATAAATGTTAAAATAAACCAATGCATAACAGCTCTCTTACCTGCTCATGCCAGCTAAGCCCAGAAGGAAGCATTCTGTGCTGCAGAGTGGCTCCTTTCAGTCCTACAGCAATGAGAAATTCCTATACAGAACAATACAAAGAATCACATGTACTGCCTATAGATCCTATTATATAGTTCAAAAGTTTTTCCAAGAAAATAAGTGTGTTGCCTTTTATGTAATCATTCTTTGAAATGAAATCAACAGCAAGTATTCAATGGTATAAAAGCAGAAAACACACACCTTTGTATTAGACTCTGATTTATCAGACAATATTTTAACTGCAACCGAGAGCATATTCAAACTGTCGCCTCCAACACCATCTGAAGCAGCTCTACTGAGGCCATCTTCTTCAGAAGAATAAATAGTAGGCTCCAACCAATGTGGGCGTGTTGAACAGGGAAGTCGTGTTTCTGTAGGAAGAACTGCTCCATCTACTATGCCTAGATCCACATTGAGGCGAAAATATTAACAAAATGATGACAAAATTAAAATTATCTCTATAACTATTTTGACTCCCATAACTCAAAACAAAATCCATGTACAGCCAAGTATCCCTTAAAATGCCTGGAACCAGGAGTGTTTTGGAGTTCCGATTTTTTTGGATTTTGGAATATCCATATATACCTAATGAGATTATCTTAGGGAGAGGATTAAAGCCTAAATGTGAAATTCATTTACACCTCAAACAGATAGCTTGAAAGTAATTTTATACATTTTTGATCTGCCTGCATGTTGACTGTGACCCATCACAAGTTCAGGTGTATAATCTGCCACTTGTGGTTGTCAGATCAACACTAAAACAATTTCAGACTTTGGAACATTTCAGATTTGGGGTTTTCAGATTAGAGATGCTCAACCTGTCCTTCCACTGAATACAGCACAGTCCAGGCAGCAAAACAGCTTGGCATTAACAATCCACTGCTCTTTGCTAACATTGGTAAAACTCTAGATTCAAAAATGCTAAAAAATATACATAGGAAAATCTCATAAGCATCAAAAATATACAAGTAGTTCATGTCTATTTACAGGACACTGCTCAAAAAGTTGTAAGTATTTTTATCTGAAACCAACAGGAAATAAAAAATATAAAGTCCTGTCAACTGATAAACATAAAGATTGTGGTATACTCATACAATGGAATATTATTCAGCAATTAAAAGGAATGAAGAAGTGATATGACTTAGATAAGCCTTGAAAACATCAGGTCAGATGAAAAAAGACTACATATTTTATAATTCTATTCATACAAAACTTTCAGAATCTGCAAATCTATGGAGAGAGAATAGATTAATGGTTGTTTGGGGGAGGTAAAGATAGATGGTCACAACTAAAGTATATAGAATTTTTTTTTTTTTTTTGGTACTAAGGATTGAATGCTTTACCACTGAGTATTACCCCCAGCCCTTTTTATTTTGAAACAGGTTCTCCATGAGTTGCTGAAGTTGGCCTCCAACTTGCCATCCCTCCTGGCTCAGCCCCTGGAGTCACTGGGATTACAGGATGTGCCACCACACCCAGCTGGAATTTCTATTTAGGGTGATGAAAATGTTCCAAAAACTTACTCTGATGATTGTGCAACTCTGAAACCCTAAAACAAACTACTGAAATATGCACTTTCAATGAACTGTATGGCATGTGAATTATATCCTAATAAAGCTTAAAAAATTAATTTATAATAAGTATTACTTTGACAGTAGAATCTGAATCCCACAGAAAATAATTTCTACTATCAAAGTTCTATTCTCAACTGATTTTCTTTTCAATGAGAAATTTAAACATGTCCAAACAGAAATGAACAAAACACACACAATCGTCCTACCTTTGTGGTACAGACTGAAACTGCTGGAATGAAGGCAAATGTAGTGCTTGTCATCAAAACCTTCATATTTTGTCACACAAAATAATGAACCATTACTGAACTCTAACCAAAATTCACCATGCTTGTTTTCCAGTAGGTCTCCATTATCTTGCTAATAAAAAAGATCAAAAAAGCACAGAAGTCATTATCTCATATCAGTGCTGGAGAGCCGACCCATGACCTCACACATAGTAGGCATGTGCTCACCACTGAGCTACATCCTTCGCCCTTAAAAGTCATTATTTAAATGTGGAAAAGAAAGAATGTCCCTCCAGCTATTCTTTCTTAATTCCATTCAGGAACATCTCCCACACTGTAGTAAGCAGTCTAATTCTTGAACCATCAAGTATGGAGTATTAACACCTGAATGATTTAAATGCTACTAGGTAAGACCTCTTCTGCCAAATCAATCTCTGTACTTCACCCTTCTTTGAAACAGACAAATTATCAGTTACCACTCTTGTGAGCAGAATTAGCACTTGTTTTTCAAAGGGAGGGCCACAGTTTGGTCAGCAATGAAAGCTAAATTCCAAAAGGTGCCATCACCATGGTATGCCTCAGAACACCGGAATCCTCAGTCACAAAAGAAACTTCAACCCATCTCAGTCATGGATATATATCATGCTAGATTTCTTTAAAATAAGATACATTTGAAAAAACACTTTGGATTTATAAACCATACCTTTACATCTGTGAACACTGCCATTAATCCATGATTAATATTCAGAAGAACTGAGAGAAAACTCTGAGAGTTCTTGTTCTGAGAGTCTAATTTTTTTTTCCTACGGGAACGATAGTTGGGATCAACAGTAGAAAAATACTGCAAAGTCTCTTCTTCAGACCCACTTTCTTCATCTGTAGGGGGAAAAATACCATTACATGATTCTGACAGCTTATTAAAATAAAATACAACTTAAAAATTATCATGGAAATATTTTGTATTTATAACCTGTTTATTTTTTTTACAAAGAATATAGAATTGAAATAAAATAGTACCTTCTATGTTTTTCTCTTTAACCCTGAACTTCAATGTGTATACACTATTCCTCTAAAGAAAATATATTCAAGTGATAATGATACGCAATATATAGATTGGAAATGGGGAAATATTCTAAATTACTAAAGAAATTACAAAACAGTACAAATAGAAGCACAAAGAAACATTTTTAAATCCACAATCTAAAAGCTACTACTTGGTTAACTGTAAACTAGGTATTTTAATTCAGAACAAATTTAAAATATATTACCATAGTGAACTGTAGATTTAAATGGACTAAAACTATCTTTGTTGAAGGTATTAATCAGTTGACTGGCTACTGAAAGCCCAATACCACAGGAAATATTTTCAAATGTCTCCACTGGTGAAGGAGCTGTTGGCTCCCATAGTAGCAAGTCATTAAAGATCCTATAAAGACAAAAGTTAAAAAATAAATATATAACTCCTAATTCAACTAAAGACAAACTAAAGAATATTCCTTTAAGAGATCACATGATTAATAATTTTTAAATGGTGAAATGGAAATTAGATCCTATGAAAAATTTTTTGAACAATTATGTTAGATGGAAAAACAACTACTATGGCTACCATGCAGGACAGTGAGAAAGGAATCTAAACAGTAGATACCCAATTAGCTAGGTGCCTAGCTTTACCTGTGTTACATACTCAAATCACAAACTCATACACTTAAATGTACTTTAAAATGAAAGCTCATTAAAAATAAAAGAACAAAACAAAGATGGCTTCCACATAAGAGCACTTAGTAAACTACCCACTTCTGCAGTCTCATTTGACCCCATCTATCCTGGGGAGCAACTAGGGAAAACTGTTATTCTTACTTCACACCAGAGGAAATTGCCTCACTCAGGGTACGTGACCTGCAAAGTCACATAGTCACTTAGGGGAAGAACTAGAATAAGGGTGTATACTTCTTCCATCTCCCTATATATCCTATATATATATATGTAGATAGATAGATAGAGATAGAGAGAGAGAGAGAAAGAGATGTGTGTGTATTTAATTTTTTTTTTCCAAAAGAAAGCATGGCTTCACCAGAAAGAATATGAGAGATGAAGACTGTACGTCTCAGGGGGGAGAGGAAAACACTACTGGCTGGCCAGAAGAGCCCAATCAAATACTGACCTGTGCAGTCACAGCTGGGCTACCCCCGTGTTCTACCTTTTATAAGAAATACTTGTCACTACTCGAATACCCTTCCGTCCTAGTCTCCATCCCTCACTCACTCTCTAAGCTTTCAGGAAAACATGCTCCAGGAAGTCTTATGTGAGATTTGGACCCACAGCACATCCTCCATGCATAATTATTTCAATCCCAGCACCTTTCATACCCTCCTTTCCCTACCCTAGACTGCTAGCCCTGCTCCCTGAGAGAGACTTGCGTCTAATCATCTCTACCTGTGCCCAGCACAGTGGCATCATGCAGCAGACAGCAACAGCTGAGGAGAAAGGACAGCTAGATATCTCATGTGGAAAGACTGCCAAAGCACAGACTCATTGTAAAGCCCAGCATGAACACCAAGCAAGGTGCCAAGTGATGAGGTGGCCCTGCTCCTTCCAGTGAGAAGCCTCTTCCCAGGCCAATGGCTGAGCTTATGGAATCCTAGAAGTATAAAGCAGGACTGACTGAGCACTGTAACTCTTTCCCCACACAAAAAATCTGAAGCATCACTGTTAAAGATACCAGGGATACAGGACAGAAGGATGTCACACCTCAGTCACTGACAGCTATGCCCCAAATGCTGTGTACAAAAGATGGCTTACTTTTTCTGGGGCATATTACAGGACAAAGAAACAAAGAGTTATAAATCCAGATTTGGTCCGAACTCCTATGCATATGAATGATAAATGTGTAAAATGAAGAATTTCCCCAAGAAATGCACTTCCTTTACCTTACTGCTTATAAGGAAGTATCTTCTCTTGATAGGATATAGAGAAACTATTACTTTAAATAAAACCTGGAGATCATGGCATATAACCTATACATGTAAGGTACATATTCTTTTACTTTTTTCCTTGCTTATATCTGGATCTAAACAGGCTTGATACCATTAATACTACAAACATTGAATGATGCTTCCAACATAAAGAAAGAAAATAATGCTTAAGATATTTAAAGACATAACCACCAAATGATTCTGTATCTATGAGCTTGAAACATAACAGATACTCAACATCTGATTTAATTAAACCAGTTATTCTTTTTTATATTCTACCTAAAGGATTTTTTACATAGAAAAAATACTATAATTGAAACTATCTTCGAACAGCCAGTCAACCAAGACCCAAAAGGAATAAAACAATATTTTAAATGAATGAAATAAAGGCAGAGTTGGTTATAACCCCTGCTCAAAAAAAAAAGGCGGGAGGATTTCTTTACAAAAAAATAGAAAAGTCTTATTGAAATATTTAGTAACACTTGATGAAATGAGATGGCAATGTGTACAAATATCAACTTCCTGGTTTAGGTGCCTGAGTTACATCATATAAAATGTCCTTATCTGTGGGCAATTTATACTCAAGTACTCAAGGCTAAAGGGGAATCAATCAACAACTTACTCTCAAATGGTAAGGGAAGAGGAAGCGTTTTGTGCTATATTTGCAAACTGTCTTAGTCTGGTAATATTTAAAAATTTTAAATTATATTAGTTCAAAAATACAAAGCCAATTAAGAGGCAAAGAATTAACACCCTGAGGAAGTTAGGCATGAAATTAGCATTCATGTGATTCCAGGGACATGAGAGAGTAGGCAGGAGACAGAACAGACTCTCCTTTGCAGTCCCATTTAATTCACAACCCTGATGAACAGAGGCTCTAGCTCTTTGACTTAAGCGTCAGCCTTCATTGATGGCAGCAGAGAACTGCGGCTGTCGTCATGGAGTTCAGTATTTCATGTATTCAGCAAGGGTCAGCTGTATCTGGCCTCAAACTGTTTACATTTGTTACCATAAGCACAGTTAATTATTCCATGCTAAATGATTAATTTCAAGTATTCACTTTGAGGTAAAAAAAAAAAAAATCTTAATCTACAAGGATTCTGCACTTAATTGACCTTGAAAAAAAATTTTTTCCACTCTAAAGGAGAAGAAGAACTAGCTGGGTGCAGTGACACACACCTATAATCCCAGCTACTCAGGAGCCTGAAGCAGGAGGATCACAAGTTCAAGCACAGCCTGGGCAACTTATTGAGACCTTGTCTCAAAAATAAGATTTTTTTTAAAAAATGGGCTAGGAATCTAGCTGTTCAGTGGTTCAATCCCCAGAACCAGCCACACACACACACACACACACAAATAAACTCGAACTAAAAACTGTACATAATGAAAAAAAAAACTGTACACAATGCCTTCTGGGTATACTTTATGCAAAAAAGACAAGGTGGAATTGTAATCAGTGACTAATATTCAACGAATAATCCTTGTTCTAATATTTCAAAAAGAAATAGTCACACACAGTGGCCCATGCCTATAGTCTCAGCTAACTGGAGGCCAAGGCAAGAGGATCACTTGAGGGCTGAGGATATAGCTCAGTTGGTAGAGTGCTTGCCTTGCATGTACAAGGGTTCAATCCCCAGCACCATTTAAAAAAAAAAGAGGATCACTTGAGCCCAAGAGTTCAGAGCCATCCTGAGCAACCTAGTGATACTCTATCGCAAGAAGCAATAAATAAATATACATTTATAACAATCTGCTCAATCAATGCAAAAAGGGCAGGGTCAAGCCCTCTGTCTTCCCGGTGAGCCTTGAACAAGTTGTCCATGACCCTCAGTCTCAGCTCTACGCATGTGTCCACAATGAGGAGATGTCCCTCAACTATATCTGGAAGGAGAGGCCTAGAGATCATGGTTTCCAAACTTCAGATCATGTGTAATCAAACTCTCCTTCTAACATGAATTTATAAATGATATGCTACTTTTAAAATATTTTTTTTAGTTTTAGATGAACATGATACTTTTATTTTATTTATTTATCCTTTTATTTGGTGCTGAAGATCAAACCCAGGGCCTCATGCATGCCAGGAAAGCACTCTACCACTAAGCCACAACCCCAACCATGTGCTGCTGTTTCTAATATATATTATAAAACAAATATAAAAAATATACATTTGGAAAGTAGTTTTTGTGTGTGTTTGGAAATAGAGTTGTGCTAGGGATTGAACTCGTGGCCTTATGTATGTTAGGCGAGTTCTTTACATCACTAACCCCTTTTTTATTTAATTTTGAGACAAGGTCTGGCTAAGTTTCCCAGGCTGGCCTAGAACTTGTAATCCTCCTATCTCAGTCCCAAGCAGCTGGATTGCAGCCATGTGCCACTGTGCCCACTGAGTTGTTTTCAAACAAAGTTCTAACCTTTTCTTCCTATATTCTGGGAATCTAGAATTCATATCTGTGAATCTCATTGTCAAGATGACTGAACTAATGTGGACCCTTCCTGGGACTAACTGTGATTCTAAGACAATAGCTAATGACAAAAAGACCCAGAGTTCATTATTCTCGGTTAAGGAATAAAGAGCTGGGAACATGTGATATCAAGTAAACCTATAGCAGAAACAACAACTGGGAGCTTCTGAAGATTCATGGAAATCACAATGACTTGTTTAGTGCATGTGTGAAGCTACTGATGACAAGCACCAAGAGCTTCTTCTTTTTCACACAACCATCTTTCAGTTATGTTGTCCAAGAAAGCCCTTCTTTGGGTAGGAATTATACCACTACTTTGTGCTTACCACATCTCAGACACTGTTCTCAGAACTTTCCAAGTGCTACATCACTTAATCTCCCACATAGCCTTTAAGTCAAGCAGGCACTAGTATTATCTCCACTTCACAGATGGAGGAACTGAGGCTTATGAAAGCTGGGCAAATTGTTCAAAGCCATTATAGTCTGTAACCTAGAATGTCGTCTATTTCAACATATCTGCCTGGAACATATGTTGAGGGGCATTTAAATACAGTAAGTATAAACTATTGTACAGAAATGCATAAGTTGCTTAAAATCAAACAAAATGCCTTTCTAAATTCTGAGAAGACATGCTTCAGAATTCTGATTCTATGTCAATATTCACTGTCCCTTGACACACATCTCTCTTAACACTTTTCATGTCACTGCACATGTAGGAAAAAAACAGCATTTGCTGAGCTGACAACAGTAAGCTGACAGGGGCCACCAGTCAACCTGAGGGCTGAGAGAATCAGCATCTCACACACTAGCAGCCCAGGCACCAGATGCACAGGCTGGGAAAAACAGCTATGACGACAGCACATCATAATGGTAACAGTTCTACGGTCACCATCAACACCATACAAAGTACATTGAGATGGCAGATAATATTAAAGGAAAGAAAAAGGAAAGGGGAGAAACAGGGAGGCAGTTAGACAGTCTGATTCCAAGGATCAAATAATATGTTTAAACTCACCTATTATAAAGCCTCTCATAAAAGCTCTTATTAGGTAGGGTTACATGAATATTCGGTAACATAAGTTCCAGCACAAAGTGAGAATTGCTGATTGCTTTATCCTGAAACTCCACCATTTCTACAGGGTCTCCTGGCATCACCATCTAGAACATAATCATTTCATACACACATACAAAAAAGCATCAAATAACCATTTTATGTTTAAAATAGTTGTAACATCTTCTTAATCTATCACAGCATTTAGTATCTGAGCAATAAACATAATGGGAGAAAGAAAAATGACAATCTTGGAGTTAAAAAACCTAGTTTAAAAAAAAGTATTCAAAGTATTTATTCTTCTTTTAATGAAGGAGCTCAATGCAATGAACTTTCCTCTTTGCACAGCCTTCAGTGTCCAGAAATTTTGATAGGTTTTATGAATGTTCTCATCTACCTCTAAGAATTTTTTTATCTCCTCCCTGATGTCTTCTGCTATCCATTGTTGATTCAATAGCACATTATTTAGTCTCCAGGCATTGGAGTAGCTTCTACTTTTTATTTCATCATTGATTTCTAATTTCATTCCACTATGATCTGACAGAATGCAGGGTAATCTATTTTTTTTTCATTTGCTGAGAATTGCTTTGTGGCATAACATATGGACTATTTTAGAGAAGGATCCATGTGCTGCTGCTAAGAAGGTGTATTCACTCAATGATGGATGAAATACTCCATATATGTCTGTTAAGTCTAAATCATTAATTGTATTATTTAGCTCTACAGTTTCTTGTTTAGTTTTTGTTTGGAAGATCTATCCAGTAGTGAGAGAGGTGTGTTAAAGTCACCCAGTATTATTGTGTTGTGGTCTATTTGATTCTTGAAATTGAGAAGGGTTTGTCTGATGTACATAGAGGCTCCATTGTTTGGGGTGTAAATATTTATGATTGCTATATCTTATTAATGTATAATTCCCTTAAGCAGTATGAAATGTTCTTCTTCATCCCTTCTAACTTTGATTTGAAGTCCACTTTATCTGATATAAGGATAGAAACCTCTGCTTGTTTACAAAGTCCATGTGAATGATACGTTTTTTCCCAACCTTTCACCTTCAGTCTGTGGATATTTTCCTAGGAGGTGAGTCTCTTGAAGACAGCATGTTGTTGGGTCCTTTTTTTGTTTGTTTTTTTAAATCCAATCTGCCAGTCTGTGTCTTCTGACTGATGAGTTTAGGCCATTTACATTCAGGGTTATTATTGAAATATGATTTGTATTCCTAGTCATTTTGGAACATCATGTTTAATTGAAATAAGACAATCCCAAAAAATCAAAGGCCGAATGTTTTCTCTGATAAGCGGATGCTGATCCATAGTGGGTGGGGCAGGGAAGAATGAAGGAACTTTGGATTGTGAAGAGGAGTGCAGGGAAAGGTGGGGCTGTAGGGACAGGAAGGACAATAAAATCAGGTAGACATTATTACCCTATATACATGTATGATTTCACTACTGGTGTGACTCTGCACCATGTACAGCCAGAGGAATGAAAAGTTGTGCTCCATTTGTGTAAAAAGTGTCAAAATGCATTCTACTGTCATGTATAACTAATTAGAACAAATAAAAAAAAAATAGGAGAGAGACCAGTAGAATAGAAGAAGGAGATCAGGGGGAGGGAGGGGAAGGAAAGGGGAGGTACTTGAGAATGAAACTGATCAAATTATACTGTTTTATTGTGTGCATGTACGAATATATTATAACAAATCCCACCGTTACATATATAATGTGCAAATAAAAAGGGGGAAAAAGGTAAAGCATTTTTTTAAAATAATTAAAATCATTACTACATGACTAAAGATAATATTTCTATATTGCTTGCTCACACTTTTATTTTACCTGTTCATTTTCAAACATTACTCTACGAGAAGAAAAAGGAGATGGGGCTGGTCTCCTTAGGTCACAGACATCTTTCAGAGAATGAGCACCTCCTTCCTCCTCTTCCTGGTAGTGACCATCATTCTCTTCCTCCTCTTCAGCTGCTATTCTCTCCAAAATGGAATGCATGGCTGGTGGATTTATTTTCAGTACCATTCTGACAGCAAAGATAATTTTTTTAGAAAATCAAGATTTAAGTATAAATAGGAAAACTAACTTTTGTGCATATTAATACCCAAAAAACCCTGATTAATGATAGTATTAGAGTTCTTTACAAAATCTATGTCTAATGCAACCCACTTGTGAATATATTGTAATTGTGGAACTTAAAAAGCAAATAAAGACCATAAACATGATAGTCTGACCTTTTCAGGACAAAAAGGTCATTTCGAGTTTTATTAACAGGAAGCAAATTTTACCTAAGAACTTAAGTTACTATCATGAAACCAAATCCTCAACATACATTCTATTCTGCTATAATTGAACACTTGCTTACCTAAGAAACTTCATGTTGTATAAATGATTCAAATGGAAAAAAGTTCATTAAGGAATAGTTTCAGAACAAAGAACAAAGTTTTTCTACCAGAAATTTCAGTAGTAAAGGATTGGTGTGACCGATGTATGTATCTACAAATTCTAAACATTATGGCATTAATGCAACCTTTGACTTCAAAAGCCAACGAGCTTTGACTTCAGAATATAATCCCATTCCTTTCCTCATCTTCTACAGAACATCACTAGCACAAGTTTTTAGTGTTCTTTTTTAACACCATATCAACCCATTATTATGATGAGTCATGGAGTCATCAAACAAAATAGCTTTGTTATTCCACCTAAGTGACATTTGGGGGTTGGGTTTTTTTCCTTCCCCCTAAGTGTTGCTATTTGCTTCTAGTAAACTATCACAAACCATTTAATTTATGGATATCCAAATGTAAATTGTACTTCCAAATTACTTAACTGAAGCAGATTCAATTCTTCTGGCGAAAATTTACATTCATCATCAGACATATATTGATAATGCCTGTCCTGAGAATACAATAGGCTAATATATAGCAGGGAAGATGTATGAAGGCAGGGATAAAAATGGCACAAAAAGAATCAATTTACTTTTAAGCTTCAAATATTCAGTTTTCAATATAATAATGGATCATTATTTCAAGTAAACTAAGTTCTTTTAAACATAATCCAGGCCTACTTTCAGGCTAACTTAAGAAATGATTTCTCCTGCGTAGGAAATCTTGGAGCCAGGAATGCTGGTACACACCTAAAATCCCAGAGACTCGGAAGGTGGAGGCAGGAGGATCTCAAGTTCAAGGCCAGACTGGGTAAATTAGCAAGACCCTGTCTCAAAATAAACAATAAAAAAGGCTGGGTATATAACTCATTGTTGGTCACTATCAGGAAGATCTACAATCTCCTGTATTGCAAAATAAATAATCTATCTCACTAGAAGCAGTGGTTCTCAAAATACAGGTGTACATTCAAATCATCTGCTATAATTTTTAAAATACAATGATGCCCAGGCCCTATCCCAGAATCTCAGGTTGGAGCCCAAGAATCAGTGGGATTTTGGTGAAAATGCCCAATTTTAAAAACACTGCATGGCATTTGCAGGTAAATGGATGGAAATGGAGAACATCATGCTAAGTGAAGTAAGCCAATCCCAAAAACCCAAAGGTTGAATGCTCTCTCTGATTAGTGGATGCTGATATATAAGGGGGGTGGGGATGGGAAGCATGGGAGAAATAGAGGAACTTTGGATGGGGCTGGGGGGAGGGGATGGAAAGAGGAATGGGAGTAGCAAAAATGGTGGAACAAGATGGACATCACTACCCTAGGTACATGTATAAAGACATGAATGGTGTGACTATCTTGTTTGCAACCAGAGAGATGGAAAATTGTGCTCCATATATGTACTATGACTTGAAATGCATTCTTCTGTTTTAAAAATAAATTTTAAAAAATACATAAAAAATAAAAAACAAAAACAATAAAAACACTGCAAAAACAACCACTGACTCTAAAATTCATTTGACAACTACTCAAAAGGTGCCTTATTTTATTTCTTCTGTATCCTTGAAGTATTTTTAAGATGGCTACTGATAATTTTGTCCCTGTAATTAAATTAGGCAACTAGAGACCAAAGAAATACTTGTACCTGCTATTCTGCATAATGTCTAACATAAATTTCAGAGTAGTGCTCAATATTTTTTTATTTATCCATCTTGTTCTGGGTTCTCTCATTAAAGTTGAGCATTTTTTGTATAAATTTAATAGCCAAAATGTTGGTTAAAAGGACTACCATATTTTGGGCTGGGATTGTAGCTCAGTGGTAGAGTGCTTGCCTCGAATGCGTGAGGCCCTGGGTTCGATCCTCAGCACCACATAAAAAGCAATAAAATAAAGACATTGTGTCCATCTACAACTAAAAAATTATTTAAAAAAAAGGACTACCATATTTTAATTTTGAATGGAAATATATTATACCTATACAATTCCTTACCGTGGCCAGTCAAAGTCGTCTGACGATACTGTATCTCCATCTACTCCACCAGACACATGGAAAAATTTAATAGATGGTTCCCCTTTCTCTTCCTGGAATGACCCTAATAAAATAGGACTGATTTACTAGAATGCATTCCTTCTCAAGTGCTAAAAGATCTTTTTTCCTTGGAGGATCAAAGCTCCTCTAAATTGAGATTTAATGCACTATTAACTTCTATAGCATTTATTCATTCATTCCCATATTCATGTGACATGCAATATACAGAATGAGCAGATAAATTTTTGATGCTGTTTTGTATTCAAACTAAAATTCTCGGGTTCCAGTATTTGATGTATAAGGTACATAATATTTGACACAGTAAATACATTACCATATATATTAATAGTAAATGTTATATATTTTATGTATTACTTATATATAACAATAGTAAACTGTAAATACCACTTACTGAGTACAATTATTTCTTCATAAAAGTCTATAATCTACTACTATCAAAGAAAAATAAGCACATTTGTTAAATGTAAATTTTATACCAAGCACTGTAAGAATTACCTCCATTTAAAATAACTCTATACTATTTATGCTTTTTCATTTGATTTTACACCTGAAGAATGGTTTTCCTCCAAAAGTTTCCTGCCACTGAAGATAAGGGATAAGGGGTGATTAGGTAACATTTAAAGGCCCTCTAATGAGGTCTTAACTGATGTCAATTTTAAATATCTCCACAGATACAGAAAACTAGTAAGAACAGGGAAGAAAACTTTTGCAGCCTCTTCCCAGCAAGAGGGGTGGTTGTGGCAGAAGCAGCCATCCAGGAACCACAGGCTCAAAGCCCTTCCAGAGCTCTTCACGGGCTGGTTCACTCTAAGTTTATACAGACTCTATTCATTAGATGACAAAAGCAAAGCGATACAGAAAAACTCAGAACAGACTTTACAAAGAAAAGTCACTAGAAATTAGTTCATATGATTGAAAATTCAAGTTCTTATGTCAAGATTTAGGTCTGAATCTTAATCCTGCCATTTACTACATGATCTTGAAAGACACCTCCTTCTACGTGCACAGATTCTCTCACCTACTAACTTATAAAAACTGGAATAAGCATATGGTGATTATGATGATTAAAGAAAACAAGATACTGTGTATGAAGAGCTTAGCATAGTACCTAACCACACACTGGCACTCAATAGATTTGGGCTAATATCAGCCCGTAACAAGTAAGTGGTAGGTGATTACAAAAAATTAAGTTAAAGGCTGTGTTTATTTTCCCATGTAGAAAATCTGCACTTTAACAAAGTGAATAAATCATCATATTAGGTCATTTTTTTTAAACTAACATATTACATATTTGCAAACAATCTTGGAAGGAAAAGCCGTTGCTCCTGTTTCTAACATAATGTTCTTCAATTCTATTATATTTTGGAGCTGTCACATACTTTTAAGACATAAACTTCAGTAGCAGTTATTTGTATCTTGTCTCTTAAAGCACTTTCAATCTTACCAGCTAGTTCTCTAAAGGTAAGTTCCAATTTAATTTGTTCTGGGGTTGAGCCTCCTATAAACTCCGTCTTAAATTCCAGATCTGTAAATGCTAAGTGAAGGATCTCCTTCTGAAGTGACTTCTTAAACCATGGTCCTCTTTCTTGATCTGACCGAAGATCAGGTATTGGGAAACGAACAGAAAGATTTAATGCTGGAGTAGCAACTTGTACTGATACCCGACAATTTGCAGGATTGTGTGAATCATCTAGAAATACTTCAGTGAAAGCCTTGTGCTAAAACACAAAACATCAAAAAATGCCAAAATATTAAATTAAGCAAATAAACATAAATTGCATTAGCATTCAACATTTCAATATGTACAATAACTATTTCCCCAATGTAATAAATTAACATTCAAATCAAATTAACTCCCATATTTAGTGTAATAAAATTTTATAATGTAACATTCATTGGCAAAAGTCAATAAACTACTGGCAACAGTTATACCCTAATATAAAAATAAATAAATAAAAATTAAAACTGAACTAAAGAGAAGACAAAGACACAATAGGCACATACATATATTTTATTATAAACTAACAACAAAAAAAATGTGTAAATTAGTCTGTCAAGAAATCGAATATAGGGCTGGGGTTGTGGCTCAGTGATAGAGTGCTTGCCTAGCATGTGTGAGGCACTGGGCTCGATCCCTAGCACCACATAAAAAAACTAAATAAACAAAATAAAGGTATTGTGTCCATCTACAACTAAAAATATTTTTCAAAAAAAGAAGAAATCGAATACAGTTAAAAATCATTATAGTATCCAATATTCAATCTAAAGTATTTAGCTACCAACGTATTACTTTAAAAATTCAATGTCGGGGCTAGGGATATATAGCTCAGTTGGTACAGTACTTGCCTGGCATGCACAAGACCCTGGGTTTAATCCCCAGCACCACACACACACAAAAAAAAATTCAATGTGAACTCAGATGAATTATGCCAAATACAAAGACCAGTCTCTAACTCATCTTTATATTTCTAAGCGTAAGTCCCAAGCCTAGCACATACTAGGTTCTAAATAAATATTCACTAAAATGACTCATCCTGAGTTCCTATCCAATCTAAGAGTCTGATTCCACGAATGGCTACTGGAAAACAGATATACCACATACTCAAAACCATGTTATAACAAAAGGGTCAAAGAATGTGCAATTCACATAAAGGTCCACTTCTAACTATTCTCTAAAATATATTAAAACCAATTAAGATTCAGTTGACTGGAGGTGGAAACAGTCCTCTATTTCTTGAATCAGTCTCTAAACTCTTAGACTAGAAAGTTCCCTTCTTATGCCACATATTGATTTTTAACAAACTTACTTTCTCTCCATTTGACTATTACTATCCCTCATTCCAAGGCAAAAGTAATCCAAGATTAAACCATCATCCCAACACATCTACAACTAACAGCAAATATAGAGACTAGCCCAAAGAACTTAAAATAACTGGTAACTGGTGACAATAAAAAATGATGATTCAATGTGAATACTCACCACAGGAAAACACAAGTAGGAAAACAAGAGTATCTTGTCCCTTTTCTTTTTAACTAAAGTTATCTATATTGGTCCTGGTCCTACAGCTCCCAAATTCCAGCCCCCAAATTCCTAATAGATTTCTTGCAAATCTGACTGCCTTGATTTGCTTAGAAAAGACTATATACCAGATCTATGTGATGTAATGCAATGCTCAAGGGATTATTTTCCCAGTTTCAAAAGTTTGTCCTAGGGCTGGGATTGTGGTGCAGTGGTGGCATGCTTGCCTAGCACGCGTGAGGCACTGGGTTCGATCCTCAGCACCACATAAAAACAAAGATATTCTGTCCACCTACAACTAAAAAAATAAATAAATTAATTAATTGATTAAAAAAAAGTATGTCCTATATTATTTGGGCTATATTTTTTAGGTGATTCAAGAAGCTTATTTAATGTGGGAACAGGTAAAACTGTGACTATGTTATAATCACAGTGCATGAAATTCATATAAACACAGGAAAAGAAATCTAAGTCCCACAATCAAACACTATCAAATGCCATAACTTCTATTAATCCTTTTTTTTTGGTATTAGTGATTGAATCCATGAGTGCTCTACCACTGTGCTACACCCTAGGATCTCCCCGCCACCCTTTGTTTTTAAGACAGGATCTCACTAAGTTGCCAAGGCTGCCTCAAACTTGTGATTCCTCAGCCTCCAAAGTAACTGAGATTATAGGCGTGCACACCCACGCCTGACTTCTATTCTTTTTCTGTGCATCAATTTATATTGCCACTTTAATATATGCTATTTAATCTATGTAGAATGCTTAGCTCAGAAATGATCCCAATAAGCCTATTAGCTAATTAAATTATGATCATTTAAACTATTTTGAATACTTACCAGACTGATATGCTTGTTATACGAAGTATACATGTGAGATGCCATCATCTCTACTGTAGTAAGTTTCTGTGGTTGAAGCAAGGAATTTAACCGGTCCACAATACTGATATCCAGTTCACAACATACTGGATTTAATTTAATTTGTAAGTCTGCCTTCTGAGGAACTGAACTAAGTCTTGCTTGATTGCCCTTAAAAGGGGGAAGGGGGAGTATTAATACAATCACTAATAATACTATAGGATGAGGTTAAGATCTTAAAATTGTGAGAAAATACATATCCAAAATATTTTACATGCAGCACTTAAAACAAAAAGATCTCTTACCTGGGGTCCTCTATTCTCAGAATGCTTATAATGAAGTTGAAGACACACAGGGGGGTGGGCATCAGTTCCTTCCTTAGAATGGAACGTTAAAAGCTTAAAAACAAAGATAAATTAAATCTTAGATATTAAGCTATAATTAATCACATGAATTCAGTAGGGCCAATATACTAGTGGGAAGAGCTATCTGAAGCTGCTTTACTTTTCCTTTCTGTCACTGACTAGTAATGTAAATCTTAATCCAGTTAGTTAACCTTCTTTGAGACAGGGTCTTGCTAAGTCCCTGAGGGTCTCACTAAATTGCCTACACCAGCTTGGAACTTGCACTCCTGCCTCAGTCTCCCAAGTTTCTGGGACTATAGGCCTGCACCACCACACAGGCTTAAGTTAGTTTACTTCCGAGAGAGTATCTATCTTATCTGCAGAATACAGGTGAGGATTCAAATAAATTATTACTCAAGAAACAGCTCTGAAAATAAATGTGAGAGCAAAAAACAGCAATAAGTATTATTCTGCCAGCATATCTTAATGTTTGGGAAAAAAATCAGACTAATGGTAAAAGATCATAAAACATTATGCTCATAGTGAACAGTACTTAGCACAACGCAGATATTTGGTATTTGCTCCATAAAAAAAGTCTTCTGAAGTGAAAAATGATTGAAAATAAGTGAATTCCTGTATGCATTCCTATTCATTTTTTGAGAAAACTATTTATGATCAAACGGTTCCTTAAAAGCAAGACAGATTTAAAGTGTAATCCAAAGAAAGTGACCATTATTTACCTCTGTATAGTGAGGAGGAACAGAACGACAGTCAGTTGGATATAGACACTCCAAAAGCTCCATTTGCCCAATAGATGTATCAGTACTAAAATACCGGGAAGCTGATCTTTGTCTTTGTTCATAGGCTACTTTGATGCCAGTACCTATAAATCTATTATAAAAAATGTAGCATTTCAGAGCCTCCATATACCTCTAGATTAAACAACATAAGTAGTCAGGAAACACTAAACAACTGTTAATAACAGAATAATTACCCATTTATTCTGACAAATTCAAGTTAGTAATAATAATATAATATTAACCAGGTCTGCTTCCAATTTCCCACTCCTTGACAAAGGAATCAGTTTAACTGATGGAAAATCTTTGGGGTATATTCATTTCCCAACACTGTCCTTCCCTTCTCCTTACATTTAAAATTTACATTGCAGTGGATGAAATCTTTCAAATCTATAAAACACATGAAACAGTCTCTTAAAATTATCTAAAAACATCATGAAATGTTTTAAATCTTCAGTTGGTGGGGCTCAAATGAAGCCTACCTCCAATTTCTGTGGGTTTTGCTATATTTTCTGATAGATATTTGAAAACGTGTCAAAATTGGAGAAAAAACACCTCTACAATTTGATTAAAAATACTATGGTCCTAATTTGTAGGTTTCCTTTTGGTTGGTATCAAAACTACTTTACAGATTAACTTTAAAACAGTTATATTAAAATAAAACCCCAAGGTATTTTCTAAAAAAAAAATTATATGTGCCTAAATTATTTATCAAAAGATCACTCAAGTCAAACAATATTTGCATTTTAACAAATTCAATTCATCTATTAGGACTCAACTTATAAAGGATCAGTGGCAATTTGGACAGTGCGGTTTGTTTTGTTTCATTTTTTAAGGAAAAGATGGAAATGCAGCACCCAGCGTCAGGATCAACCCTGCTCAGCTTCTCATTCCTGGCCAGTGAACATGCAGTACTGCACAGTCCCTCCTCACTAGTACTCTCACCACCACCGTCAGCTGTTAATGCCAACGACAATAAGAACTGTTTTCATGATTGTCATACAGTCAATAGGGATGATGGCAAAACACGATCAAAGAAAGTCGGAACTGTTTTAGCAAATTCCAGATTATCTCCATTGTTCTGCAAGCCACATAACCTGAATGAGAAATTCTATATGTAAATATCTTCATAGCATTGCAAGAAAAGTACCCATTCCACTCCTTTACAAATAAAATGTAATATTTTAAAACAAATACAGATAGATGGATATAAAAGTCCACACTTGGTTCTTTCTCAAAGATCATTAATAAACATGACAGTTTACCTAAGGTGATCATGTGAACAAGCTTCTGCAAATACTGTTCGGAAAGACTTAAAATCATCAGCTGAAAATCTTGCTGGATCAATCTTTTCTATACAAGTAAAGAAAGCTACAGCCATAGGTGTCAACGGATTGAGGTTCAGTGACGTTTCAGGTGGAGATAAAGGATCAATATGAAGCACAGAGACTGAAAAAGTTCCAACAGCTAGTCTAAAAATAAGCTCAGGCCTGGATTCATCCATTGAAACAGATCTAGACGGGAGAGCTGAAATACATATGTTGAAATTATACACATAAACTTTAATACTTAAATTCACATATCAAAACTATAAAACATTCACTCATGAATTAGGTTTAAAAAACAGCTGACCATACACTAGCTGGAATGGCATTAAATAATTAAGGTAAAATAAACTGTTAACTTGCTGTGTCTTGTCAAGTATCCTTGATACTTGAAGTACAAAGGAATCCATTAATATAGTAAATGTATGAACAATGCTTTTTTCATTATTAAAAGTACACTGAAAAAATCAAAATTAATCAAAAGCTGCACACAAAATTTTCTTTTAAGGCTTGTGTTTATATCAATTAAATTTTGCAGAATAAGGGTGGAGGTATAGCTCAGTGGTAGAGCACTGGACTAGCATGCATAAGACCCAAACCATGATCTCCAGCACCACAAACACTTTTAATATTTGCAGAGTAAAAACTTGAGGTTCTCTTTCAAGGAATATATAAACAGTCAAAGAAAAATTAGGAGGCTGGGGATATAGCTCAATGGTAGACTGTTTGCCTGGCACTGAGGTCCTGAGCTCAATCCTTGACACAATGAATGAATGAATGAATGAATGAATGATAAGTAAAGAATCAGGTGGTTGAGGATCCTAAACTGCAATAATATGAAACTCAGATGATACTTTTAACTAACAATATCTAAGTATTTAAATACACAGGCTATGATGAATGAACAACTATTCTAAAACACTTCACAGGAAATTGTTCAACAATTCATTTTCTTTCTAAACTTTGTTAAATGGCCTATACCAAAAGAAAATAAAGACAAACCCCCGCTCCTCAAAAAAAAAAATAGGTGTAAGTAAAGTACATGCTTAACATGTGCAAGGCTCTGAGTTCAAATCCTAGCACCAAAAAAATTTTAAATAAAATATAAATAAAACTGACATTTATTTTTTTAATAAAAGCAAAGAAAGCAGAATGACTAAAAAGAATTTTTTTAATTTTTAATGTTTCAAAAATTCCAGTGAAAACAAAGAATAACTCTCTTCCACTTACCAGCCTTCTGCAAAGATGTCGGGTGAACCAGGTTGGATGGAAATACTGACCCCCTCACTGGTTGTTCTTTATGATGATCAAGGAACTCTCCCCATGTTGGCTGAAGCTATGAAAGATTTTTTTTAAAGAATGTGAATAAAGTGCAAAATTTTAGAAGCAACTTTTTTAAAATCACAAAATAAAATAATACTTTACCACAGTAGCACTTAATGGAGATCCTGCTGGGGTATTAGTGTATGTACTAGTTAATGATAACTCCAGGTCCATATTTGGGGGATCCCCAAGGGGTGGAAGAGAAGAAAGACTATGGGACATGTCCATATCAGCCATGGAGAAGAAAACTTCTTCTTCTGGAGAGAATTAAACTTCATCACTTATGGCACAATTTCACCAATTCATGTCTTTAAAGTGGGTTAATATACATTAATATAATATTCTTTTGACTTATTTGAAATACAGTCATGCCCCAAATTGTCTATTACTTGCAATGGAGTATTTGAATCCAAGGTATTAATGGCATAGTAAAAACTCCATAGAATATAAGTTAACAAAAGTTTATACTCTCCTACCGAATGTTTTGTGGAGTTTTTTTTCTTTTCTTAATACACAGTATTTTACATGGTATATTTTTAAAGTGTCATATGACAATTTAGAAGTTAAAAAAATCTACATTTTGAATGTAGATTAGCATACACAAGACCCTGGGTTCAATCTCCAGCATAAATAAATAGTACAAATATATTGCCTTCTTGTATTTCATATATAGCTATTTCCTTTAAAAACAACAACAAAAACAATCAAATACATTATTGAGACTTCTACATATGTTTCACTTCCTTCTTTTGGAGATTGTTTTACCCTTATGCAAACAAAGTCTGTTACGGCCAAAATTTGAGTAGGCTTTAATTTTTTATTTGGTTCAACATTCCCTACTTAATTGATTCTTACTATTTATGGTATTAGTGCTCATACATTCTAAAACACCTGGAAATGTAAAGCAAGCTGTGTAATGATGATACTCACATATAACTGATGGAAAGATTAATAAAGTTTCCTATTTAAAGGAATCTACTGTGTATCATTATGTGAGCACATAATTTGACAAAATGTATAATTACTTCCAATTTATCTTTTGTGTAAATCTACACTTTTATAAACTGACTTTACTCAAAAAAAAATCATTTACAAGACAAAACCAAAATCAAAAAAAGATAACTATAGCAATCATGTGCTGGTCCATCAGTATTACCACTATGGTTAGATCGACTTACAAATTAAAATTTTCTTAATGGTATGGGTATTTTGTTATTTCATTGCTATCTCCCTTTTCACAGAGGCCAAAATTAAGTTTAATTTTACCTATGATGATAACGTAAGATTCTGGTGTCAACTGAGTTGCTTACCACGGCTAGAAGGTGTACGAGCCGTTTCTGTCTCATAAAAGCTTTGCTCTGAAGATACACCCACAGAGAGGGAATCTTTTCTCAAATAATATCGGTTTAATTCCATCTGAATTCGATATTCTTCTTCCTGCTGCATGGGTCGGTTTTTCCTATCTTTATTAGCTAACCCTATTTTGCTAGAATTTTCTACAAGTAAACAAAAGGAAAGCAGAACAATGATTAAATTTGGGGTTAAGTTATTTAAGCATTTATCTCCCAAAACCCATTTATCCAATACCAATGGCAACTTAAGACCATAAGTCAGTGCAAAAACACACTATTCAATAGTAATCAGAGATCTAAATAATATTTGTAAGGAACTAGCCAGGAATCAAAAAATCTTACCTCTGGTACATATTAGTTACTAAAAATATTTTAACGTGTGTTACTTACTATGTTCAAGAATTACATTTTCTCCTTTGTATGAAGTACTATCCCAACCAAGAAATCAGAACAATTTTGAAACAAGAATGTGACATATTCTGAGTGCTAATATGAGCCATGGTAGCACAATCCAATTAACTACTTAGGACATGATATATCTTAATTTACAATATATGTTTAATTTCACATATTCAAAAATAATAAACTTTCCTATATGTATGTTATATATTTCAACTTAAAAGTTTCAAAGAATTAAAAATAATAATAACAGAATTATACTTGCCTGGTCCAGCAATAGCTGCTAACATATCCAAAAGCAAGTGTACCTGTCTTGGTGACAGGAATAGATGAATAGAATCTATCTGTCCGTCGATATCCAACTTAAAAAAATAAAAAAACCATTCAGGATGACTACTCTTTCAAAAGCTCATCATCATAAATTTCATATATTTCAAGCACAAATAAATATTTACTGCTAGTCTCGATTTCCTTCACCTAAGTCTCTCTCCACTAATTCACACAAACCTAAATGAAAAGACTTAAAGGCCACCAAGCAGTGTGCCTCTCAGACGCCTACTGTGTTCCAACGTCCATCCTCTCCTGGACATGAGTGGAAGCCACAGCAAACATGTAGACAGAAGACAGTGCTTACATGGCCTTCCCTTCTCCTTCCAATTCTTGGCCCACTATTTGTCCTGGAAACAAAAGTTCAATCACACTCTTCCTGATCCCAGTGGAGAATGTTCAACAAAAGCAACCACTCTATTCTCTACACAGCCTTCTAAAAAGTTAAATATCCCTGCCTTATTTTTCATTCACCTCTTCTTAGTCTAAATAAGCTAATAATAAATTCTACTATTTTATACCATTTTGCAATTGATAAATAATCCAATAAAACACATTTACATTGCAAAATGGCTTTTTGTCAACAAATTCCTTCTGATTCTATAAACAAAAAATAAATTACATATTGACTGAGAAATTTCCATGATCTAAGAATATAATATACTCCCTAAAAACAATAATTATCACTATCATTTTATCGAGCATCTGTGACTTTATATATATATTTCTTCTACTTCTTTTTTTTAAATATTTTTTTAGATGTTGATAGACTTTATTTTATTCATTTATTTATATGTGGTGCTGAGAATCGAATCCAGTGCCTCACACATGCTAGGCAAGCACTCTACCACTGAGCCACAACCCCAACCCTTCCTCTACTTCTTATTACTGTTTGTTTTATAGAGGAGGAAATAGGTTCACAGGATTAAGTGACCTCCAGAGCAAGATTTTAATGGAGGCTGACCTAGATGAAGAGCCCTCTCTCCTTTCATGGCATGACTCCCCATGCTACCCATAGACTGTTTTAGAGGACTCCTTACTGACTGCTGACACCTCAAGCCATGTCCTTGATTAAAGCTGGGGAGAACAGGAAAATGTATTTCTGATTATAGGCCAAATTCTTAAATTTTTTTAATATTTTCATTGTATTTAAAGTATAATCTCTGATTCATTAGAATACAAGAGTTGCATTTCTAATTTTTGCAAAAATATATAAAAAGATTTTATTAGTAGTAATATTTTAATAAAAAAATAAATATTTTATTAGTTATATATAGAAATATTTTGTTATTAGTAGATTCTGAATTTGGCATATGAAAGACAAAAGTACTTACTACTTTCTTTTGGAATATAAAATAACCAAAAAAAATTTCAACACAGTGTAACATGGTAGCTAAAACAAAATCTCTCTAAATTCAATCCAGGCAGTCCTCTACTTTCATATATAATGCATTCCTGAAAACATACACTAAGATTGGAAATATGAAATACCAGACTTACATACTACTCAAGTGGATACTATTCTTGCAGAACTAAAAATATAGCATGAAACCTTCCTTAACATTTTGAATGCACAGTTAAAAGATTTAAGTTTAATGAACACCGGAAAGAGACTAAAGACCTAACATTTGAACACATCTTATAAAGCTACCCCTTGTCTACTCTATGTAGTAAGGAGATTATAAGATCTACGCATCTCAATGCAAATCTCCAGAACTTTTTTTCCATTTAGCGCTCATTTTCATTAAATAAATGCAAAATGTATTTCAAATACCCAATTTATTACACAAAAGTTACTATATAGGCATGGATGATAGTGTCTCTAAATATCAAATATTTGCTGGCACATAATGCTGCCACACAAAATTTCCAGATGTCCATTTGTTACCTAATACACAAATTTTAAAAGTATCATATGACAAGAACTTATACATATAAATACATAATATAAATGATAAATACATTCCCTAAAGACACCAATGTGCTGGTATCCCAAGGATGTTGCCACAGCAGGGGAGCTTCCTTGGGGTTTACACACACCTACAACTATGCACTCCCTTAAGGTGCCTCTCATGTTATTTCATAAAGAGGCTGAAGACCTAGTGAAAGGATTTTATACCATCTTGAGGTAGGACAAGACAGTAAACAAGGAGGAGGACAATAATCACTAATAGGACTATCTCCATCCTAATTCTCAACTTCCTCCTCCAACTCCAGTATCCCAATCCACAAAAAGATTTCTGAGGATTCCTCAATACCCTGAAAATGTTTCTATGTATATTTAGAAACATTCAGTGGCTCCCTCTTCCATATTCTATATTCCATAGCAATTTCCACACCCTTCAGTGTATATTTTATTGTCTTTATACAATGTCTTCAAAAAGCTATGAGAAATAATAAAAGTGAATCTTTTCATAAATATTGCACAACTATAAAAAGTCACTCCATTCAAAATATATAGAAAATTTGACATAAACATTTCTACAGTCAACTTGCTTTTCAAATCTCTTTTCCTTTTTAACTTCTTAATTTTATAACAGTAGAAACACATTATATAACAGATTCCTAGTTATCTTTTTTTTTTTTCTCCTTTTTTTTTGTGGTGCTGGGAATTGAACCCAACACCTTGTGCATGTGAGGCAAACACTCTTACCACTGAGCTATATCCCCAGCCCCAAATTCTCAGTTATCTTAACCAATGAAACCATGCTTTTGGTTTTGGACTATTAAGCGGGGAGAGTGAGTATGGAGACAGCTCTTACTGACGTGGAGCAGTAAGGCCAAGGCAGTCCTCACTTTAATTTTGTGACCTCAGGATACTAGCTCCAAGCGAGAGTAAAATGTAATTCCAAAACAGCAAATACCTTTGTTACAGGGTAATCCACAGTACCCAACCTGAGGCTCAGTGTATACATTAAAGAATATTTATAGTTTTATTAGAGAAAATAAACACTGACCTTAGCTCCAGGAAGTACTTCATTCTGTTTCAACGTAAGACTCAACTCCAACCTACCAATTAACCCACCAATCTGCACTGGGTCAGAGGGTGCTATCTCTGGTAAATTTCTGGTTAGTTGTGGGTGTGGCTCATAAACAATTTTGGGGTTCCAGCTAGGTGACAACTTTGGCTCAGTCTCCTAAAATAATGCAATAAGAATAAAGGAACTATTTGAAATATCTTAGTATAAATAAACTGGAATACAAAAAATAAATGTCAATCTAAGAATAAAATATTTGGCATGCAAAATCATATTGTTACAATGGATAAACTAGTATCTGGTAACTAAAATGAAATAGTACTACATTGGGCTAGTAATGAAGACATAACATGGAAAAGGACTTTATGAAAAAAAGCACAAATATCTGTTCAAGTTAATAAGAGAATGTGACAGACACTATAATTAAAGAATATCTGATTTGTGAAATAATGTAAAAGGTAAATAATGGAATGACTGATTCATAAAGATTTTATGCTCTTGGAAGAAATTAACAGAGTTCCTTAATCACACAGATTTAGGAACTTAATCACACAGATTTAAAGGCAGAATTTGTAAGATAAATTTTCAGTAATACATTCATTCTATAAGATAAATATGAATATTGCTTAACTTCCAGTTTATATTGTCATAGACAAAGGCAACAAAAACATACATTGGAGAAAACAAATGGTGCTGGGAAAACTAGAAATCCATATGCAGCAAAATGAAACTAAACCCCTATCTCTCACCATGCACAAAACTCAACTCAAAGTAGATCAAGGACCTAGGAATTAGACCAGAGACGCTGCACCTAACAGAAGAAAAAGTAGGCCAAAATCTTCATCACATAGGATTAGGCCCCAACTTCCTTAACAAGACTCCTAAAGTGCAAGAAGTAAAATCAAGAATCAATCAATGGGATGGATTCAAACTACAAGCTTCTTCTCAGCAAAAGAAACAATCAATGAGATGAAGAGAGCACCTACATTTTGGGAGTAAATTTTTGCCACACGCATATCAGACAGAGCACTAATCTCCAGGATATATAAAGAACTCAAAAAAACTTAACACACCAAGAGAACAAACAACCTAATCAATAAATGAGCTAAGGAGCTAAAAGGACACTTCTCAGAAGAAGATACACAATTGATCAACAAATATATGAAAAATGTTCAACATCTCTAGTAATTATAAAAATGAAAATTAAAACTAAGATTTCACCTCACACCTATCAAAATGGCAGTTATCAAGAATACAAACAATAACAAGTATTGGTGAGGATGTAGGGGAAAAGGCACACTCATACATTCCTAGTGGGACTGCAAATTGGTACAAACAATTTGGAAAGCAGTATGGAGGATTACACATTAATAAGCCATTCTGCCGAAAGACACAGCAGCCAACATTTCTCTGTCAAACTAACACATAGCAAACTGGTAAGAAAGGCATTAATTATAAATACCAGCATTTTTAAATCTCTAAAATATATGTATCACCATTACTGAATATTTGTGCTAACTTGCAAATCAGATGAAGACTCATTATCTCATACCATAAATCCTAGAAAAATTTAATAGCCCTCATTTAAACCTTCTAGAAATCTATGATCAAGTTTGGGATTCTTTTGGTTTTCTTACCACTGGTGCAGTTGAACACACCGGGGAAGATTTTGCTGATGCAGAAAACTCATCCCAGAAGAGAGACACTCCAGAGAGCTGAAGTAACTTATGAGCAAAAGCTGTGGGCTGATGTACGTTAATTCCTGAGGATTCATCAGCAGTTTCATCACAGTATACAGTTCTAAAAATTAAAAACAAAAAGAGCATTTGAACAAAACTCCTAGGACAATTTATTTGCAATAATAAAAAATGGAGCGCTTATAAGTTAAAGGGACTTTTCAGGTGTTAGCAGACTTAGAATATGTCTATAACAATGCCGATAAAATAGGTCAGAATCATCACACTTCAGTAAATATTTCCCAGAGGCCTTAAACTCCAAGAAAAATAACTTTATAAGGCTCTTAAATTGAAGGAAAAAAATTAATAACTTCCTAAAGTTAGCTTCAAGGAAAACAATTTCTGTACTCCTTCCCAAAGTATCATGCGGTAATAGTGCAACAGCATTTGGCTTCAAGTCACAAGTCTGAAAATGACATTTTTTAAATTCTTGTGTGACCAATCTTCATTTTAAATAAGATAAAGTATGTGGTTCCAAATACATGAGATGTAAGATACAGTTTTAATATACCATCTAAGGCAATGTCCTCTATTTTCAAAGATCATTAACAATAATTGTTTAAAATATATTTTGAGAAAAACAGAAACCACAGCATTGGTACAGGCCCCAAATAGATAAATTTACAAAGTGTCTTTGGAGCCAGGCACCTTGGCGCACACCTGTAATACCAGTGGCTCAAGAGGCTAATGCAGGAGGATCGAGAGTTCAAAGCCAGCCTCAACAACTTAGCAAGTACCTAAACAACTCAGTGAGGCCCTGTCTCTAAATAAAACATAAAATGAGCTGGGGATGTGGTTCAGTGCTTAAGCACCCCTGGGTTCAATCCCTGGTACCAAAAATAAAAAAAAAAAAATTGTGTCTTTGGGGCTTCGTGCATGTACTTCATTCTGCTCATTTCTCTGAGTAGGTCACACAGCACCAATACTGGTGAAGTTATGACCTCACATCAACACTCAGATGTGTATATAAATAAATCTGCTTTCAAGCTCTTATAGGGGTGCCACCAAGTGGGTACACAAAAAAATTAAAAGCAGCACGTTTATAACTTTTTAAGTAAATCAATACTACAGATATTTACCTGAAAATGCTTACAGAATTCTCCAGAAAACAGTGCCTTCCCTCTCTCAATCAAGCAGCACTCAGACTAAGCACAGCAAAGCCAGTCCTTCACATTAAGGAAACCCACCTACATACTGCATTGCTCCATGAAAAAACATGCAAACTCAGAAGAATGCCTTAAATTTAGTAGCACTCAAATACTTAAAGTTTTGATTTGATGATAACTAAAATAAAATTACTTGCTTTGAATTCAACGTAGTATTATATATAATTTCACTAATGGAATCAGAATATAACTTAGAGAGCAGCACTTTACTCCAAAGTTATGTAATATTTTAACTTAATATCATCACCTCTAATCTCCAAAAGCACCCTGAATTTATTTTTTTTTAATTTTTGCAGTACTAGGAAATGAACCAAGGGCCTCACACATGCTACCACAGCCCCAGCCCAGCATTTTGAAATGTAATGTGAGAGTTATAATACAGTGATTTTCTAATATAAAAGTCCTTACCTTTCTATTCGAATTTCAAGGGCTGTTCCAGTTTTGGAATTTTCTGGCACATGTTCAATTCTCAAAACAGTATCTATAAAAGTGACTTTTACTCTTCTTAGTACTAGAATAAACAAGTAATCATCAATGGAAGAACCATACATCTACTAAATAGAAAGTTCTAACGAAAGAAAGAGATACTAGTTTGATAAGAACTTACAAAATAAAAAAGCCAGATTTCTTTCCATTAAAATCCCCAAATGTTGAGTTTTAAACAAATATTATGCCTACTGAACACTTAACCTACTGCTCAACAGACACTTAGAACAATCACTATCTGTTGAATTTTGATCACATCATTTTGCAAATGTAAAAAATGAGAGACTAGGGGAAAAAATCCAATTAAATGAAATAACCCAATTGTAAAGTTCTGAAATGAAAACAGTAATTCTTTTAAAAATCACTCAAGAGAACTGCTTTATATAAGATTTAATTTGTTAAGGTACTAAATTGCTAAATAAAATCTGAATTTTTAGAAATGATCAATAATGCCAAACCTGTTTCAATGGTTTCAGCAAATTTTTCAAGTCCTTCAAAAGGCTGGGATCCTTCTCCTTGTTCATCTGTTAATTTCTGGCTAAGACATTCTTTTGCCAGTTGCATGCTGCTGGTCATAAAACTTGACCAATACATAGGCTCAGAACCAGTTGCTGCAGAAAATAAAGATTAATCCTAAATAATTCCTCAAAATTACAACAATGCCATTTCTTTGATTTTTCCACTTTAGTGCTACATTATAGTTGTACTATAGTTGTACAATGGAATTTGTACATATTTGTACATGTACACAGTGTAACAATATAATTTGGCCAATATCATGCCTACCCCAGGACCCTCTTCCCATTTCTTAAAATAATACATTTCAAGTAGATTTCTTATTAATATATAGTTATTAAGTTTGCATTTATGAGACATGTTTTAAAGTCAGTTAATGAGTCCAGGGAGACTTTGAAAAAATAATCATTTTTTTCCAATTCGTATGTGTTAAACAAATCTGTTATGGCCTCAGCTCAAGTAGATTTTTAACATTGGGGCATTACGCAGGGGAACAATACTCTAGAAATTACTCTTGAGATTTAAATATCACCTTATAATAACTGAGAACAAAAAAGAAAAGTAGGTCACAGAAAAAATTCCAGAGATAAGTGCCCTCACTATCTCTCTTACTTTAATAAATTATTAATTCATACACTCATTCAACAAGAATGTAAAAGGTATTTTTATACATGTATACTACTGTTCTAAATACTACACAGCAGAGGTCAACGAACTTTCTCTTTTTTTGTTCCTGGGGATTGCCTGGGGTGATTTACTACTGAGCCCTTTTTAGGTTTTATTTTGAGACAGGGTCTCAAGTTGCAGAGGCTGGCTATGAACTTGCTAACCTTCCACTTGAGCCCCCCAGCACTGGAATTAAACCAGTGCACTCAGCTAGAGATAATTAACTTTCTATAAAGGGTCAGATATTAAATATTTTAAGCTTTGTGGGCAATATGTTCTATATCACAATTATTAAACTCTCCCATGATAGTGCTAAAGTAGCCACAAAAAGTAAATGAAATAGGCATGGCTGTATTTCAATAAAATTTTATTTACCAAAACAGGTAACACGCTTGAATTACCTTGCAGGCCAAAGTTTGCTAACCTGCTGTAGGACATATAAAAATAAATTATGAATTTTGCCCTCAGAATGCTTACAATGTAGTAGAAGAAATAAAGCATGACTAAATAAAGCATAACTTTGGAAACCAGTGTAAGTGTAGGTAATACAAAAGAACATCGTTTGGGCTGGAGTTATGGCTCAGTGGTAGAGCGCTTGCCTAGCATGTGTGAGGTACTGAGTTCGATTCTCAGTACTGCATATAAATAAATGAATGAAATAAAGACCCATCAATGCCTAAAAGCATATTTTTTTAAAAAAATCATTTATGGAGGAAACACATGAACTGTAAAAAATTCTTTCCAGACTTTCCCTCCTGAGAAAATTCTACTACACCTTCCTTAGGTATTCAAAACAAATAGAGATTACTAGAATGACTGTCTTCCAAAATGGAATTTATAAGCCCTCTTAATGGAATATTTTAAAAGGGAAAAATTTTTTTTAAATATTTTTTAGTGATAGATGGACACAATATCTTTGTTTATTTTTTTATGTGGTACTGAGGTTCGAACCCAGTACCTCTCACGTGCGAGGCAAGCGCTCTGCCAACTGAGCCACAACCCCAGCCTCAAGGGAAAAATATTTTAAAGTTTGACTTTTCACAGGGAAGCATTACATCTACCCTCCATGGTTAAAATATAGAATATTCTGATAAATATCAGATTATTAAAGAGGATTTCCATAATTATACTATCAATTTTCAAAATACAGGCCACTATAATTCTAAATAAGCAAAATTTAAACTTTGAAGTTTCAGGCAGTATTTAGGATTAAAATTTTTATCACTGCATACCTATCCACATATTCTTCACCCTAAATTTATCAGTTCTATCTAATTCTACCAATTTTTTTCTACACTTATAAGCAGGCATTCTCAAGAAGAATATTCCCTTCTCCCTGCTCACCTTAGATAAAAATTATTAGAATAGTTTTCAGTACTCTTCCTGGTTTTGTGACAATATTTTGAATCTTCAAAACTTTAGATAAGAGCTAGGGCTGTAGCCCAGTGGCAGAGCGCTTGCCTGACACATGTGAGGCACTGGGTTTGATCCTTAGCACCACATAAAAATAAAAACAAAACAAAAATAAAGGCATGGGGCTGGGATTGTAGCTCAGCGGTAGAGTGCTTGCCTTGCATGCGTAAGGACCTGGGTTCGATCCTCAGCACCACATACAAGGCAATAAAATAAAGACATTGTGTCCATCTATAATTAAAAAAAATATTAAAAAAATAAATAAAGGCATGCTGTCCATGTACAACTACAAAAAAATTTTTTTTAAAAACTTTAGATAATAAGTAACAAATAATTACATAAACCAAAGTATATGTATAATAAAGTTCCTGTGAGTAAACAGGGAAACAACTCTTATAGTTATCATCATACACATCCTATAAAGAACCAAATCCTAATCTCACAAATACAGTACAAATCAATAAATCAATTAGGCTACTTTCTCAATCTGTGTAGGGTGAAAATAGAAGCAAATAAAACAGAAATACATAACACCTACCTAGGCGAGGTCTAGGTCGGAAGACCATTTCTAAACCTTTCACTTCCAGTGCACAATTATCTTGTAGCAAGGAGCCCCACGGAACTGACAGAGAAATTGACTGAATAAATCCTTCAGTGACTTCTAAAGGTGCATCTGCTGACTCCAGGATTTCATTGAGACACTAAAGAGAAAAAACAAATTCATTTTAAAATCACACAAACAAGAACATAAAATTAACTTTTTTAAAGATGTGAATATGGTCACACCTGTGTCAAGCACAGAAAAGAAAACAGAGACCAAGATAAAAGGTGATTCTGGTCCTCATTAAGTTTACAAGATGGTCTACAACAAAAGAGACAATTTTGTTTAAGAATGATGAGTTGCATGACAGAGGAAATAAACGGCTCTTTAAGCACATGATAGACGCTAACCTGGAGGATCACAGCAAGCCTCCAGAGAAAGTCTGATTTTTAAGCTGAGAGCAGAGGCTCAGGAGTTAACCAGCAAGGTAACCCGTAAAGAGGCAACAGCATGCAGATGCAGGGCCAGCAGCACATTTTCTGGTCTTTCCCTATTTTATGCTTTTATTTATTTTGACATGACAATCCCAGTAATTCAAAGAACTAAATTATATTGCAACTGCAAAATTCCTCAATTCTTATTTATTTATGATATCAGTATTTCAAGTTTATATCTATTTTAAAAACTTAGAATGAAATGTATCCTGAGGCATATTGAATTCTAGGTTTAAGTGTATTCGACTAAGGATACCTGAACTAATTAGAGTATAGGGAGAAACAACCCATCCATATTGTTAAGTTTATTTCAGTTAAATTTATTTCCAATACAATTTTTAATTATCAAAATGTAGAATGCATTTATATTGTTTTGCTCAACTGTACAATTATAGTAATTGTAACACCACCACAATCCAGAGGAAAAATCTCAACACGTAAAGTCGAATGATTACTGAAGAAGGTATTGATAAGATGAATACAGTAAACACTAGAGTAACCACTAATTTTTTTTTAAATATTTATTTTTTAGTCATAGGCGAACAGAATATCTTTATTTTATTTTTATGTGGTGCCGAGGATCGAACCCAGTGCCTCACGCGTGCTAGGCGAGCACACTACCACTGCGCCATAACCCCAGCCCAGTAACCACTAATTTTAAAATGATAATCAGATCACTCAAGGAATTGAAATGTTATAGTAGAAAGTATTCACCTGATGCAAAAGAAATAACAGGCTGGGCGCAGTGTTGCACACCTGTAATACCAGTGGCTTGGGAGGCTGAGGCAGAAGGATCACAAGTTCAAAGCCAGCCTCAGCAACTTAGTGAGGCACTTAGCAACTCAGCGAGACCCTGTCTCTAGTAAAGTATAACGAAAGGGCTAGGGATGTGACTCAGTGGTTAAGCACTCCTTGTCCCAAAAAAATAAATAAAAAGAAATTTAAAAAGAAATAACAGGAAAATTTTTATTATGATCAATTGCAATTCGTATGTATCCTTTTTCTTTTTTTAGTTGTAGATGGACATAATACCTTTATTTTATTTGTTTATTTTTATGTGGTGTTGGGAATCAAACCCAGTGCCTCACGCACACTAGGCAAGTGCTCTACCACTGAGCCACAACCCCAGCCCAATTTGTACCCTTTTTATTATAAAGAAATATAAAAGCATGATCAATAAGTCTTAGGCATAAAATATATAAATTACAATAGAATTCTACAGAGGAAAATGGACATATGAAGTTAATGAAAAAAGATACAATGTTAAAAATTCCAACTATTAAATAAAAGTTTGTTTGAGCATTATTATTTTTAATTTACTTATTTAGGTACCAAGGATTGAACCGGGGGGCACATAACCACTGAAACATATCCCCAGCCCTTTTTTTTTCTTTTTTTTAGGGTCTCACTAAATTGCTGTGCTGGCCTCAAACTTGCAATCCTCCACAGACATGCACTACTGCACCAGGCTTTGAGCACTTTTTTTTTTTTAATTAGTTTATTTAGTTGCATTTCAAGTCATAGTACATATATAGAGCTCAGTTTTTCCATTTCTCTGGTTGCAAACCAGATAAAGTCATACCATTTGTGTCTTCATACATATACCAAGGGTAGTGATGATGATCTCAATCAACCATCTTTACTGTACCCATTCCCCTTTCCCTCCCCCACCTCCCCTCTGCCGCATACAGAGTTCCTCCATTTCTCCTATGTTCCCCATTCCCATCCGCCTTATGTATCAGCATCCACTAATCAGAGAGAACATTCCGCATTTGTTTTTGTGGGATTGGCTTACTTCACTTAGCATAATGCTTTCCAATTCCGTCCATTTGCCTGCAAATGAAATAATTTTATTCTCTTTTATTGCTGAATAATATTCCATTGTGTATATGTACCACAGTTTCTTTATCCATTCATCTATTGAAGGGCATCTGGGTTGCTTCCACAGTTTTGCAATTGTGAATTGTGCTGCTATAAACATTGAAGTGGCTGCTTTACTGTAGTGTGCTGTTTTTAAGTCTTTAGGGTATAGGCCAAGGAGTG
>PVHX01001603.1:0-92576 GCA_004024805.1 Geosciurus inauris
TTGCTGGTCTCCAGAGCCACAATGAGTCCTGCACCATCATCCAAGACTAGGATAGGTACAGAGAGGCCAGGAATAGTCCCACCGGGCAGATGGGGAAACTGAGGTTTGGAATAGGGAGCTATTGCCCTAAGAGCCACAGAGTTGGAAGCACAGAGCTTTCAAAGCATTTCAGAATTAGCCTCTTTTACCGGACATGAGCTGTTTAAGGGCAGAGAGAGCACCTCTCAGGACCGAGGATGGCACACCTTGGGGCCACATCACTTCAAGCCCACAGCCCTTGCTAACCAGATGTCATAGGGCCAGCTTCTTTGGGCTGGACCAGCAGGAGCCAGGTGCTATGGGATATTACACTTGGGGTCTAACTGGGCATCTGGGAGGAAGGCCACCTGAGGAGCATCTAGGTGACGGCTGGAGGACTCATTGAATTAGCCCATTATCTCATGACTGGGGCTCTGGGTTTGGGCTATGCAGAAAACACTGGGGGTCCCCAGGCTGGGCTGGCATTGATGCCTCTCTTGTCCTTCTCAGAGTTTCATCCCTCGGCTCAGTCACCCTTTCAAGGGGCTCGCCCTTATCTTTCTCTGTAAAATGGAGTGTGTGGTGGGTGGTTTCAATGAGATAGCATCTGAGATGACAGTCCTCTCCCTCACCTTGACTCTGGGGGTCCTCATCCCTCTGGGGACTGGTAACAGCAAAGATGGGTGTTTCTGTCCCTATAGCCCTGCAGGCAAACCTAGCAATATCCTTAAGAGTCAGCTATGTTTGTAGACTCTAATAATCTGTGTGAAAAACCTGCCCCTAGTAATTTCTCAGTTACCATTAGCTGGTATTTTCAGTACTGCTACTAGTGTCTTCTCATGCTGTGAATAACCCGGATCCTTCCTCCCTCCCTTCCTCCCTCTCTCCCTTCCGTACCGGGGATTGAACTCAGGGGTCTCACTGAGTTACTTAGCGCCTTGCCGTTGCTGAGGTTGGCTTTGAACTCGCGATTCTCCTGTCTCAATCTCCCAAAGTGCTAGGATTACAGGCGTGCGCCAACGCACCCGGCTAGGACCCCGGTCTTTCTTAGAGCTGAAGCTGATCTGCTGGGGCAGAGCCTGACACTCACTAGACCTGTGACCTTGATTGACCTTGCCAAGTCTCAATTAGCTCATCTGTAAAGTGGGATTGCCAATGATTACCTCCCCTCTCAACCCCACCCAAGTCTGGAGGAAAGAAAGAGCTTTGAGAGTCAATAGCCAAACTCTGAGCCTGAAATGGTGGTGATGGTGGTATTAATGTGAGTGAGGCTAAGTCCAGCAGAGAAGCTCAGCCTGACACCCAGGGCCCAGCGACCGGTAGATGCCCTGCAAGGGGAGGGGAGGGCCGGGGGCGGGGCCGGCGTCGCCCGTCCGCCTGGGGTGATCAGCGCCCCGCCCCGCCCCATGGGCGGGTCCTGGGGAGTCTTAACGCGCGCTCGCGCGGCGCCGGGCCTCGGCCGCCGCCAGTCACTACTGCGAGAGCGGCTCTCTGTGTGTCTCTGTCCTCGCTCCCTCTCCCTCTCCCGGCCAGGCCATGGAAGGTTACCACAAGCCTGACCAGCAGAAACTGCAGGCCCTGAAGGACACAGCCAACCGCCTGCGCATCAGCTCCATCCAGGCCACCACTGCAGCGGGCTCCGGGTGAGCGCCGAGCGCTGGGCGCGGGCCCGGGGAAGGGCGCCCGGCGCGGCGGGGCTCAAGACAGGGCGAGGGAGCTGTTCCTGCGGCCTCGCCGGCTCCGTGTCGGGCTGCGTTCTGCCACCTTGAGGGAGCCGGCGGGGGCGCGGTCAGATGGCGGAGGCGTGCGCCTCGTGGGCCTGCGGTCGCCGGCGCCTTCCGCTTCTCTGAGCGCTCGCGGCCGGGTTACCCGGCTCGGCCGCATGGGCCTCGGTCCCCGAAGCGCCGCAGGCCGGGTGTGGAACCTTAAATTCCACTTCCCTCGCTGCATGGTGGCGCGGGGTGGGGACGCGTGATTGGCGAGGCCTCCCTCTGCGGCCATACCGGGAAGGCCACCATTATTACCTTTCCTGTCCTTTGCCGCTGGTGCAGCCTTCTTAGCCCGTCCACGAGCGAGTGGGCGCCACTGCTAACTTTCCGCCTTGCGGATGGGGAAACTGAGGCTCCGAGCTCTCCAGTGTCGCACACAGCAAGAGCTGGGCTTTGAGGCCAAGCAGTCCAATTCGAGAACTCCCTTTTTAACCTACTATCTTGCAGGAGACTCCCGTCCCGTCCTTCTCAGCACCTCAGACTACACTTCCCCATCCTCCGCGTCATTGCCTCACGATCCTGTCACCCATGGCTTGGGGTCCTAGTGTGGATCAGGGACTGCTGGGAAGGCCATGGTGGGGGCGGGGAGGTGGCACGTGGTCGCAGGTCGCAGAACCCTGGTCTCAGTGCAAAGAAAGGGGAGCATTTGAAAGACTAAATAAATGAGTTCCAGGGTCCCGGCAGGGGGAATGAAGTCCTGGAGTACTAATACCTCCACACTGGGTGGTTTCAAGGATTCTGGTGCTCCTCTTGGGGCCAGATAAAAGACTGCAAGGTGCTAGGTAATGAAATGATTTGTGGGGCTGGGTAGGGAGTGATTTCTAAGTATCTTCTAACCAAGCCTGTGTTTAGAACAAAAATATTTGGGTTTCTGGCCAGTTTCACGTAGGATATATTATTAAGTAGATGAACTGGGGATATAGCTCAGTGGTAGAGTGCTTGCCTAGCATGCATGAAACCCTGGGTTTAATCCCCAGCACCGCCCCACCCTAACCCCCCAAAAAAGTCTTCTGACGTTCAGAGTGAGTATGTGTTCACCATTTGTACCTTCTCAGAAGATCTGGAACTCTTGCAAGCCATTTCCCTTCACCCTGTTCCTGTGCATACTTTGGACCTGTTATCTCTCCTAGGTTTATATCAGTTCTGCCCTTATGTTGGGTATCCTCTGTGCAAGCAGTGACCCCGCTTACTTCCATTGCCACCCAGCACTTTCTAGGGCACCATGTGTTTGCACACCTTTTATCACTTGTTCTGTAGTACTGAATCTGCTTCCTTTGGCCGTTTCATAGGGTATGATGTCTAGCTGGAGAGACACTGTGGTGATCCAATTCACTTGTGTTGCACATCTGGGCATTTTATGTGACTCAATAAGACGTACAGACCCAGGATGTCTGGCATCCTTTATTGCATTCTGAGAAAAACTCTGAGATAGATTGTATTATGTTCCCCTTTTTTAGACTAGTACACTGAGGCTAGTGTGTTAAGTGACTTGCCTGGTGGCTGTTGAGTACTATCTGATGTGGAGCCCACATAACAGGAAGTCCTTTTGGGCATGTGGGCAGCACTAATCTGGAGAATGCAGGATAATAGGAAAGGGGAAAGTCAGGGGCAGTTATGGCAATATTAGTTTGAAAAGTATTTGGAGAGAAATGAAATAGCACAGCTGTAGGGGGCTCCCAAAACAGTTGTCAGTGGGACTTGGTCTTATCATGTAGGTTCCACTGGGAAAAGATACTTTATGTAGCTACTAAGAGTTCACCCACGTTTACATTGTAGCCTTAGGGAGGAACTCAATTGAACTAAAAAAGTATCCATTTGCAAAAAAATTTTTAAAAATTAAACTTGTGGTTGCCTGTGAGTGTGTGCGCACACCTGCGTGTGTTAAAAGAAAAGATGCAAGAAGGACAGCCAGGCGTGGTGGTGCACACCTTAATCCCAGCACTTTGGGAGCCTGAGACAGAAGAATCCTAAGTTCAAAGCCAGCCTCAGCAAGGGCATGATGCTAAGCAACTCAGTGAGACCCTGTCTCTACATAAAACACAAAATAGGGCTGGGGATGTGGCTCAGTGGTCGAGTACTCCTGAGTTCAATCCTCAGTACCAAAAAAAGAAAGACTTCATCAACCAGGGAGGCTGAGGCAGAAGGATCACAAGTTTGAGGCTAGCCTCAGCAATTTAATGAGGCCTTAACCTTAGGGAGATCCTGCCTCAATGAAAAAGGCTGGGGATGTCGCTCAATCCCCAGAACCAAAAAAAAAGAAATACTTAGAGCTTATTTTTCAGAAGGAAGTAACATTGCTATGCAACCTCTGTCACAATTGAGATTTTGAAAGGTGTGTGCAGAGGGGGTGGGGGGGTGGTCAGTGTTCAAAAACTATTCAAGGAAGGCTTGAGACATGGCAGTTGCTGATTTCTCAATGTTTATTTTATTTTATTTTTTTGGTACCAGGGATTGAACTCAGGGGTACTCGACCACTGAGCCACACCTCCAGCCCTATTTTTGTGTTTTATGTAGAGACAGGGTCTCACTGAGTTGGTTAGCACCTCACTGTTGCTGAAGCTGGCTTTGAACTCATGATCTTCCTGTCTCAGCTTCCCAAAGTACTGGGATTACAGGTGTGCGCCACCACGCCCATCTCTGATGTTTATTTTGAAGCCTGCTATTCCCTCACTACAGTGGGTGAGTTCCATCAAGTAAAGGCTCAGTTCTGAGGTTTTGGCCCAATCTGGGCTGCAGTCTCAGCTTAAGTGACCACTCTCTCAGGGTGCTCCTTTTTTTTTTTTTTTTTTCTTGTGGAATTTGCAAGTAAAACAGGACTTTGGTCCAATCTTTGCTTGTTACCCAGTGAGGCTGGATTCAGATATGCTATTACTAAGGACCAGGTCTCTTGGTTTTGGGAGTCATGATTTCTTGGAGGGAGTCCTGATTTCTCGACAGTTTTCCCATTCTTGTGCCATTGCCAACCCCATATGCAAGGGACCTTGCCACACCCTGGG
Organism: Geosciurus inauris; assembly: GCA_004024805.1. Lineage (NCBI taxonomy): Eukaryota > Metazoa > Chordata > Mammalia > Rodentia > Sciuridae > Geosciurus > Geosciurus inauris. Next base: position 4,784 of record PVHX01001603.1, read on the forward strand.
AAGTGAGGACACTGGCCTCTGTGTTGGGAGCCAGGCCTGGAGGTGGAAGGACAGAGCCTGCACAGAGGACTTATTGTTGAGGCAGTGCTCACACTGGCCAGTGGCCATCTCTGGGGTCATCTCTCTTTGCATGCTGAAGAAACTGGTCCAGTTTCTCCAAGCTTTTGAAAAAGGAAACCCCAAGCAAGGCATGGTGGCACACTCCTGTCGTTCTAGCTAATTGGAAGGAGGCAGGACTTCTGACCTCAGCTTTGGGGAGGGTAACATATGACCAGACCTAGCTGGTGGGTACAAGGAAAAGAGGAATCTAACCTGGCTCTGTTCCCAGCAACCTTGCCCTTGTCAGAAAGGCCCTGCCCATCCCAGAGCCTCAGTTCCTCCATCTTTAATGGAGAGGTTCAAAGGTAGGTGGTACATTAATCCATTTTTCATTTATAATGAAATTCCTGAAGCAAGCTAACTTTTTATAAAGAAAAGAGGTTTAGTTAGCTAAAACTTTCATTTTAGATGCTGAGAGAGTCCAAAAAGCATGGTTCAGGTTCTGGCAAGGGCCCTCTACCTCATGGTGAATGGAAGTGATAGGAATAAGTTACCCCAGCTGGCCTTGAAACAATCCTCCTGCCTCAGCCTCCCAAATCATTGGGATCACAGGGTTAGGCTACCAGCATCCAGTGAGAGATCACATCTTGAAATAGGAACCCGAGGGCAAAAGGTCCCACAGTCTCTTCTAAGGGCATGACCCCAGTTTACCTAAGGACCTCTCACTAGGCTCTACCTCTTAAAGATTCCATACCACCTCTCCAGTGCCAATCTAGGACCAAGCCTCTAACACATGAACCTTTGAGGGACAAACAGCATCTAAACCATAGCAGGTGGTTTTCAAACTTAGTAGTTCCTTAGGAACAGGGCTGGGGCAGCTGAGTGAGCAGGCCCTGGGATCCTACCACCTGCTGTTAATTGGTTTTGCATCTTAGTGGTCATGTGACCTTGAAGTGACAGGGATTGTATCCCTGCTGCCCAGCTTTGGCATTTGGGGTGTGTTGGCTGAGTGCTCAGAGTTCCCCTCAGGACTCTGGTATCATGTGGGTGCAGCCTCTCTGGGCAGAAAAGGGCTGTGCCTAGACCCACTTCTCCATTCAGACTGCCTTGGGCCCTTCTTCAGCCTGGCGTTGACTGAGGCAAGAGCAAAGTCGTTGAAATTGCCCCAGCAGTAGCAGCAGCATTACTCAACTTAGTGTGAAGACACCCAGATACCCTAGAATGACTGAGTTCCTTGCTACAGTGATCTCTGAATTCAGCAGGGCTAATGGTCAGTGTTTCTTGAAGCTGGGAACAAGGTGCAACCCCCTGGTTACGGTCTGGCTGAAACATTCTGGTGGCTACCTGTGCACCCTTAACAGTGGCCCCTGGACTTGGCCTGTTTCAGCAGAACCTGGTCCCACAAAATCAGGAACTTTCTTGTTGCTCCAGATTGCAATTATCTGTGTCAGATGACCAGAGCACGGTAAGTGTTTAGTTCTGAGATTGCAAATAAATCTACAGTGACTTATGATAAATTTTTGTGAATTTACCACATCCAATTTTAGTACGTTTCATTGACCCCAGAGATCCTTTCTGCCCATTTGCAGTCTCTCCCCATTCCCACCCAGTCCCAGGCAACCACCAGTCTATTTTCCTCTCTTCTGGACAGTATGTATAAATAGAATCACATAGAGATCTTCGGGATCTGGCTTCTTTCACTCTGCATAATTTTTGGAAGTCATCCATGAATTAGTACTTTATTACCTTTTGTGGCCAAATATTCCGTTGTATCTGTATTTCACACTTTGCTTATCCATTCACCAGTTTCTCTTTAGCATTTTGCTTTTGTTGCAGCTTACTGCTGGCAGGCACTGTGTCTTTGGGCAAGCGACTTACCTTCTGTGGACCTTAGTGATGCTGTTCTCAAGATGAGAAGGAGGTTAGACTTAATTTCTCATACTAATGAGAGCTAACATTAACTGAGCAATTGCCAATTTCTCTATACTTAACTGTGTTCTTTATATACACACTACTTCATTCAATCACATTTAAGTGTCTGCATTTTACAGAAAGAAAACTGAGGCTACAGAGGTCATAGCCCCAAGGCCAGAGTCAGGATACCTCATTATTCACTTGTGCACCCAGTTTGTGCAAGGTGCTTTTCAGACACAACAGTGAAAGGACTCAGAAAGTCCCTGTTCTCAGAGAGCTTGTGTTCAAGAGGATAGCCAGGCTCTGAGGAAGCACATCATACCAGGTATTGGTGAGTGTGAGTGAGGGAAAGAAAGGTACGTTCATTAATTTTTTAAAATTTTGTTCTTATGGTACTGGGAATTGAACCAGGGGTGTTCTACCACTGAGCTAAGCTCCCAGCCCTTTTTATTTTGAGACAGGATCTCACTAGGTGGGTGAGGCTGGCCTTAAATTTGAGATCCTCCTGCCTTAGTTTCCTGAGTCACTGTAATTACAAGTATGTGCCACCAGGACTGATAAGAAGGGTGATTTTAGATATTGTCAGAGAGAGCTTCTAGGAGCTGGTGACATAAGGCAAATATCTGAAGAAACAATCTGAGATCTGCAATAAGTTGTTCATTTAAGGTAGGAGCCAACTCCATACAACTTATATCCTGGCATCCCCTATTCCTTCCCAGATATCTTTAAAAAATAGATTTGTGCATAATGAACATAAATAATAGGGGCTGAGATTGTAGCTCAGTGAAAGAGCGCTTGCCTCACATGCGTGAGGCACTAGGTTCGATCCTCAGCACCGCGTAAAAATAAATAAATAAAAAAATAAAGATATTTGTTGTGTCCATCTACAACTAAAAATTTTTAAAAAATAAAGTAAATACCTTATAAACAGTGAATCTACATGTAACTACCACAGGCTAAGGAACTAGGACTTTACTTTTTTTTTTTTTTTTTTTGGCAGTGCTAAGAATCAAACCCAGGGCCTCACACATACTAGGCAAGTGCTCTACCACTAAGCCACATCTCCAACCGAAGAACTAGGACTTTGTAATACTTTCAGAATTCCTTTGTGTTCTCACTTCCCCTCCCTTCAGAAAGAACACCCTGAAATTTTCACTTTAATTCCATTGTTGTCTTTATAGTGCACACATATAACATCTGCATATATTTATAAACAGTATGGCTTCTGTTATCTCTGTGGGTCTGTGCTTTCTTCACACATTTTTATTAATTGAGATAACATTAATGTTGGGTATGAAGTGGAGGTCATTCATTTTTATTGTTGTATGGTACTCCCTTATAGGAATATATTGCAGTTATCTATTCTGTTGATAGACATGTTGGTGGTTCCAGGTCATGCTATTGCCATCAGTGTGGTGACACCCCTGTGTATTTCCCAGAGCACACATGGAACATGTATTTTTCTGTATGTTTCTACAAGTGGAGTTGCTGGGTCTTAGGGAATGTGCACCTTCAGCACCTTATTAACATAGTTTAATGGTTAAAATATTACTCAGGTTTTCTATTTCTTCCTAAAACACTTTGAGTAAAGTATTTTTCCCTTGAAATCTTCCTATTTTCAAATTTATTTACACTAGGTAGTTCAGAGTACTTTATCATTCTATGTTCATGCCCTGATTGACTGACTACCTGTCTTTCTTTTTTGTTTTATGTAGAGACAGGGTCTCACTGAGTTGCTTAGCGCCTTGCCGTTGCTGGGCTGGCTTTGAACTCTCATTCTCCTATCTCCCAAAGTGCTAGTATTACAGGAGTGTGCAACCGTGCCCAGCTTACCTGTCTTTCTTTTTCAGTACTGGAGATTGAACCCAGGGCACTCTACCACTGAACTACATCCCAGCCCTTTTTATTTTTTCTTTGAGGCAGGCACTCCTAAGTTGTCCAGGCTTACCTTGAACTTGTGATACTCCTGCCTCAGCCTCCAAGTAGCTTGGATTACAGGTGTGTACCACCAAGCCTGGTCTCGTGTTTTCTTGATCCTGCTCTGTCAGAAGTTTGCTAAATTTTCAGTCCTAGAACTATATTTTTAAAAAAATTAAACTAGCTCTTGGCTCTGATTTTATTTTGAATTGTATATTTGCTTCCTAGTTCATTAATTTTTTTAAAAATATTTATTTTTTAATTGTAAGTGGACAGAATATCTTTATTTTATTTTTATGTGGTGCTGAGGATCGAACCCAGTGCCTCACACAAGCTAGGCGAGCGCACTACCACTGCGCCATAATCCCAGCCCCTAATTTTTGCTTTTTATCTTTTTTCTACTGCCTTTGAACTTTTCTGGGGGGGTGGGATACCAGGGATTGAACCCAGGGGCACTTAACCACTGAGCCACATTCCTAGCCCTTTTTTTTATATTTTATTATGAGACAGGATCTTGCTGAGTTGCTGAGGCTGGCTTTGAACTCACGATCCTCCTGCATCAGGCTCCCAAACTGCTGGGATTACAGGTGTGCACCACCATGCCTAGCTCATTTTTCTAACTTTTTAAATTGATCTTAGCTATTGGTTTCAAACTCTTTTTACTTTCTTCTTTTGGTGTTTGTTTATTTTCTGTAACAGTTTCTTTTCTTTCTTTTATTCTTTCCCTTTTGTATTTTTAAAGTATTAGGGGTTACCTTAGTGAGTCCTTGATAGGTGCTTGGCCTCTTTGGTTTGCTCATTCATTAAGAAACCCTACGGCTGTGGTCCTTTCTTGATTCAGGCCCAGCCTGTGTACGAGGAGGGGTCACTTTGAGAATGGAAGCCGACTTCTTTATTTCTTTTTTTTTTTTTTTTTGGTACTGGGATTGAACTCAGGGGCACTCAACCACTGAGCCACATCCCCAGCCCTATGTTGTGTTTTATGTAGAGACAGGGTCTCACTGAGTTGCTTAGCGCCTCGCCGTTGCTGAGTTCTTTCTTGAAGGAACCCAGCCAGAGTAGGAGGGGTCTTCTCTGGCTCTTTCCTTCAGGGAAAACTGAATGCCAAAGGATGAGAGAGACTCCTGTGGAAGAATATGTTTTCTCCTGGAGGAGGGCTGGCAGAAGAGAGGGTCTTTGAAAAACTTTATTTGGGTCTGGCTCTAAGCTGTCCACACCCCCTTCATAGATTAAACTAAGATTGGAAATGGACTATTCAGGCCAAGACAAGAGTTACCAACAGTCAAGTCTGCTGATAATCACCATGTAGCACAGAAAGGTGGATAGTAGGGTAAGGCCCTGTAGGCCCTCTGCCCCTCTAGTTCAAGCCAGTTTGTGTCCTCAGGTACCTCTCACGCAGCCCCAAGGGGTTGGTTTTCCACCTGTAGTTGTCTGGTCCACGCAGGCTGAAGCTGCAAGGAAAGCTTAGGCCTGAGGCCACTGATTCCTATGCTTTTGGCCCTTAAAAACCCTTTAGTGGTTTGAGCTTAAAAGTGTCTCATGTGTGTTCAGTGTCTTACAGTTTACAGAACCCTATCTCAGTCCTTGACTTTTTCCTTCCTTCTTGCTTCCGGTACTGGGTTTGGATCCACTTTGCAGCCTGCAGATGAGGAACTAGAAGCACTTGAGAGGTTTTGCGCCTGGTCCCCTGGCCGATGATGGTGGCAGTGGTAATCTGGGCACTTTGCATGTATTCTCTCACTTTGTGCCCTAGGTACCCCTTCACAGCATCCACATTTGCAAGTGAAGAAGCTGAGCCCCAGGGAGATGACATGAGCAAGTCATGCAGCTCAAGTGGCACAGACATATCTCCACCCCATGATGCTTTGCAGAGGGAAAACCTTGAGAACTGGGGAGGAATAGTGAAGGTGCCTCTTTTCTAAGGATCTTTTATTCTGTGTATGTTGAATAGTGAAGGTGCCTCTTTTCTAAGGATCTTTTATTCTGTGTATGTTAACTTGGTGGGTGCAAAGACTGCCGGTGGTCAGCGGGACGTGGGCTTTGGAGGGAATGGAATATTGTAGCTTGCCCCTCCAGGGCATAGCAAGGAAGCCTTCAAACCAATTGCATATTCTACTTGCCAATGAACAGTGTCTCTTCGTGGACAGCTACCTGTGTTAGTTAGCTTTCTGTCGCTGTGACAAAATACCAGAGGTAAACAATCTAAAAGACGGAAGCTTTATTTTGCTATAGTTTCAGAGGTTTCAGTTCATGGTCGCTTGGCCACATCATTTTGGACGTGTGGCAAGGCAGAACATCATGGCAGCCAGGAAGCAGAGAGGGTGGGAAGGATGGGTGGGGGAAAAAGCCAAGGTCCCAATATCGCCTTCCAGGACATGCTGCCAGCAGTCTGCTTCCTCCAACTCCATAGGCGTCACCTCTGAAAGTGTCCACCTCCTCCCAGTAGCACCGTCATCTGGGGACCATGCCTTCAGCACATGAGCTTTTGGGGAACATTTATGAGCCAAACCATAATACTAACTTCCTCCTTTCACATCCCCTGTCTGAGCCTGGGCATTCCTCTGCCACATGCCAAAAGTACTTGTGTCTGTGGAATGTCACCCTGGGGTCAAGAGGAGGACAAGGTGGATGGAGCCCCTGCTCCTGACTTCCTTCTTTGGCCCAGGACATGCACACATCCTTCCCCACTATGGCTTCATCATAAGGGGGCCGTGGCTTGTCCAGCAGGGCTTCTCTAGGATGGAGGTGGGAAGGGCAGGAGGGCTGCCTGAGCCTGTGTTGACTGGGGAGTGAGTCCTCCAGCTGAAGTTGGCACTGGGAGTCAGGGATTAGGGTCCCTGCCAAGCAGAAAAAGGTTCCTTATTTACATGTCCTCACCTCCCTCTTTCAGGTGTAGTGTCTTTCCCCCTGACCGGGAGTTCATAGAAATGGTTAAGTATAAGATAATTGTGTGCTGAGATGTGGATACTAAACCAGCATGGATAGTTCTCCAGATTCCTCTACTAATTTGTCTGTGCTGGGAGTGACTCACCCCTAACCCGGTGGGGGCCCGCTGCAGGGGTGGAGGGAGGCTGGTGTGAGCCCCAGATGTCGCATGTGCTCTTGGGTTTGGCATTAGGCATGTTGTAGTTGTAAAGTACCCCAAGAGCAGCATCAGAGGCTGGGCTGAGCTGCATGTGGTGGGAGTCCGGGAGACACGTGCCCAGAGTCTGATGACCTCTTAAGAGAACTGGACCAGAGGGCCCCAGGGCTAGCCTGGAATTGCAGCACATCCCAGCAGGAACCCCAGCCTCTACCCCTGTTCATCAAGTGGGTTCTGCCAGACCTAGGCTATAATCCTTGCACTTTCTAGTATTAATTCCTTTGTTCAGGAGCCTTTCGGTTCTTAAAACAAGAGACTAACTGAAGCGGGGCCCAGGGCTGGAAGGGTGGTGGGTTCTTTGCTTTGGTTGGTTCCACCTCAGTTCTTGTCCACAGGCAGAAAAGATTTTTATTAAGGTTGTAGCCTCTGTAGGAGGTGATATTGTATTTTGCTTTTAAAATTCTGCATGAAAATATAGTTGCAAGTGTTATACCATCCCTCAAAATGTCCGGTTTAAAAGCTGCCCAGAAGCCTAGCCATCTGATTGGAAAGCCCAAAGCCTGATATTTCAGGCTCCCAAACCTGTGTGTGAAGGCTGCCAAAGGTTTGTAGTAACTTGGTGAGCCTTCCTAAACGCTGCCCCATGACCCCAGGGAACCCATACCCTGAGCAGGTAAGGGTGCCCCTCAAAAGTGGGCAGACCCTGGAAGTCCCATTGGGACATGGCTCTTTGATCAGTTATAGAGGTGCTGTCACTTCTCAGCTGAGTCTTGGACTCTTAGGAGCTGTGGAGAGGGAACTGACCCTACCCAACACTAGCTGCTCCCCTGCCCCATAAGGTACTGTGCTGGCTTCGGGCTAGGTCTGTTCTGCTTGATCTCTCTTGGGCCCCTTCTTTCTGATGTGAGCCCAGCCCCCAGAATTCTTCAGGTGCCATGACTGAGGGCCTGGCCTGGTGCCCTTGAGAAAGTATGGCAATACCTGGCATCCACTGGCTGGCCCCACTCCCAAGCAACTAGCAGTAGCAGCCTTGCTACCCTTCCAGGGAATGGGAGCATGTGGCATCTGATAAGTGAAACCTGTGCGACTCTCCTTGGGGCATGCATCTCCAGGTTCCTGCTTACATGCCTGATCAGTGCTGTTGATCAGGAGGCTGGAGCCATGATGCACATGTCTGTCTTCTCTTCTGGGCCACAGCCACCCCACGTCATGCTGCAGTGCTGCTGAGATAATGGCTGTCCTCTTCTTCCATACCATGCGCTACAAGTCCCAGGACCCCCGGAACCCTCACAATGATCGCTTTGTGCTCTCCAAGGTAAGAGTCCAGCTGGCCAGGCGTGGTGGCACATGCCTGTAATCCCAGTGGTTTGGGAGGCTGAGGTAGGAGGACCATGAGTTCAAAGCCATCCCCAGAAACTTAGTGAGGCCCTAAGCAGCTCAGCAAGACCCTATCTCTTACTAAAATATTTTTAAAAGGGCTGGGTACGTGGCTCAGTGGTTAAGTGCCCCTGGGTTCAATCCCCAGTACCAAAAAAAAAAGAAAGTCCAGCTGCCCTCTGCCAGCCATCCTTCCTGGGGCTGTGTGTCACAAGGGCCCTGGAATGGCGACTATTCTCTGTAGATACCTGCTGCCCATTTTAAGCCCAGTCCAGATCCCTCTCTCAATGTCTTGCTCTGTGCTGACCCAGCTGATAAACTTCCTGAGCTAAAGAATATGTGACTGAATTAACAGGTTACACTTCCAGGGGACCCAGTACATTAACAAGGCTCTAACTCAAAGGAATGGGGTGGGCATCAATGGTAACAGTGTTCTGCTGGGTGTAACAGGCAGGACTTGAATCCAGGTCTGGGGTTATTTGGTGACTTTCTGTCTGAGTCTTTTCTGCATTGTTCCAGCTCTCTGAAGACCACACTTTTTCCCCCCAGGAGTGGTGCTGTACAGTAGCAGGTTTTGCCTGGGGGCACCCTGCCTTGCCTCTTCTGTGTGAGAGTCACAGCCACGAATCATGCCACAATGCTCAAGATCCGCTTGTCCTGGGGCCTGGCTCAGCAGCCTCTGGACTCTCGGGGCAGGCTTTAGGGCTTAGAAGTCTCTCCAAGTCTGTTACATGCCAGAAACCAGGGATTAGGGCAGCCGGCTGCCTGCTGGGGTTTTGGCCTCATTCAGCTGCACAGCTGTGCCCCCCTGCACCTGTCTTAATGCCTGCCTGGCCTTGGCTGTGGGAACTTTGGGCTGGAAACCAAGAGACTGGAGAGGGATGAAAGGGGAGAAGTGGCCTTCACTTGTTTCCTCCCTTGAAACAGATACCCTGGTTAGCCGGCTCAGCCAGGCCCTAGGCTCCATGTGCAGTGGGAACAGCCCCACGTACCAGCTCTCCATCTGACCCTCCTCTACTGTCCATCTTCTGGCAGGGCCATGCAGCTCCCATCCTGTATGCAGTATGGGCTGAAGCTGGTTTCCTGCCTGAGGCAGAGCTGCTGAACCTGAGGAAGATCAGCTCTGACTTGGACGGGCATCCTGTCCCGGTAAGTGTACCTGCCAGGAGCTTCCCAGGTCTCTGCCTCTACTTCCTCTACCAGGGAACAGGGCAAGGGGCCCATTGAGACACTGAAGATATTTAAGCAAAGGATAGGGATGAGATGAGAAAGAAAAGATGTGGGTTTAGGGGGGCTTGTACTCACCCCGTGCTGTGCAGAAGAGCAAGTCTTTTTTTTTTTTTTTTTTAATTTATTCTTTTTAGTTATACATGACAGTAGAATGTATTCTGACCTATACATATATGAATATAACTTGGGCAAGTCTTTTTGAGGACCAGCCATCAATGTTAGGGGCCAACTTCAAGGAGAAGGAGGGCCCTTCTCCATGCTTCTCTTCCCTGCTGCCCGCCCCCTTCCCAACTGCAGCCAGATAGATAGAGGTTTACCAGTGAGTCGGTAAGGAGGCAGCCGCAGGATACTGGTGACATCCCAGGGAAGGAACCCAGCTAGCAAGTCAGGGTGCCAACTGGCATCCCTACAAATACTGGAGTTTGCCAGTTATCACAGAAACTGTCACCATGGCCTGGAAACTCCCTGGGGCCCAACGTTCTACCTATTTGCCATGAATTCTCCAACTGCTTTATAAGGTGGGCTCTATTTATAAATGAGACAACTAAGACTCAGAAAGGGTTAGTCGCCAGCCTGAGATCACACAGCTCATTAGAGGACAGAAGTAGGAATTGAGCCCACACCCACAATTACTTTGGTATGAGAATGAGAAGTCACATTGTGGGGAAGGGCCTCCTGCTAGATTGGAGCTTACCAGGTCTGGATGAGGGTGTAGCTGTCCTGGTTCTGATGGCTGGTGAAACTGGGATCCTGGAGGGTTAGTTGAAAATGTGCTGCTCTCTGCTCTCCCCATGAGTAACTGTGGCTTTCTGTTATAACAGAAACAAGCGTTCACTGACGTGGCCACTGGCTCCCTGGGCCAGGGCCTCGGGGCTGCTTGTGGAATGGCCTACACAGGCAAATACTTCGACAAAGCCAGGTAACACCCCTACTCACCACCCTGCCCTCAATAGTTATGAGAAGGGTCTTCAGTGGACCAGCTTTAATGACCCCACCCCAGCACTGCCTTTTGGCTGGCTAGGCTGAGAAACATATATATGTGGGCTCTTCTGCCCTTACAAAGACCCACTAGGGATGGTACCATGGCCAGCCCCTTTCAGATGGAATCAAAGGGACCTGCCCAGAGCCCCTCAGTAGTAACTGGCAGGCCAGGTGTGTGCCAGGGTGCATGGTCCTACCCCACCCTCTGCATCCAGGGTGCTTTAGCTGAGGAGTTCCTTAAACCCCATGCCTAGACCCCAAAAGTCTCAGAAGGGCTAACCACCCCATTCACCTCTTATCAACCAGGGAAGAAACAGTCATTTGAGAGATTGAAACTGCAAGTGTAGGTGAACAGCCTGGCTGGGTATTTTTGTTTTTCTCCTACATCAGTTCGTTTCTATGGAATCCCTATATCCTGTCCTCCACACAGATTATAGCCATAAGGTTATCTGCTGTTGCCAGATTTGGCCTGGAAGTCAGGGGTTATAAGCTATTAAGAATAACCACTCGCCAGGCCAGTTGTGGTGGTGCATACCTGTAACCCCAACTACTCAGGAGGCTGAGGCAGGAGGATTGCAAGTTCAAAGCCAGCCTGGACAACTGGGCAAAACCCTGTCTCAAAATAAAAAATAAGAATGGATGAAGCTCTGTGGGTAGAGCACTTGTCTAGCTTGAGTGAGGCCCTTATGTATATTCTTATATACATACATAGCATACATCTCACCAAAATGGCTCTTTCATTCCTTTACTACCTGAGAGCCAGGTCCTGTGCTTAGTTGTCCACATTTTTTGTTTGTTTGTTTGTTTTGTTTTGTGGTGCTGGGGATTAGAACCCAGGGCCTTGTGCATGCAAGGCAAGCACTCTACCATCTGAGCTATGTCCCCAGCCCCAGTGCCCATGTTCTTTATCAGGTTTCACTCTGATAAGCCCCATGTGAGATGGGAGTGGTGTGAGTAGTTTGCCTCTCTTTACAGATAGGAAACCAGGTAAGATACTTGCCTAGGCCCTCTGGTCAGTGGTGGAAACACTCAGGGTGTACATTCAGAGTCCCCTAGCTACTCTGTAAAGGGCCCCAGGGAAGCACAGGAAATGAGTATGGGGAGATGAGTGGGTAGGGAGCTGCCTAGAGGAGGGCCAGTGGGGCCTGGCCTGTAGCCCTCCACCCTATAGAAGAGCCTAGCCAGGGCTGGCATGCTAGTGGGCCCTCCAAGTTTAGGTGGTTGCAGGGAGCTGGCCCTGCACTACATTGTGAGAAGCACCTGCTGTTTGCAAGCATTCCTCAGGGGCAGGGGCTCCAGGAAATTCCACACCCCTCCCAAACCCCCTTAGGCCAGGGTCACCTGGCAGCACTGTCTTCCTTTGCAGTCCTGGCTGAGCTTTGGGGCAGCTTAGCTACACCCAGAAGTGATTCACCGTGAAGTGAAGAGAGAGTCACAAAGAATGGGATGTATGTTTAAGAACATTTTATTTGGCCTAGAACCAGACATGTGAGTTAATTATTCCCTACAGTTGCTTGAAATAATTCCCTATGAAGGATCATTTCCTGACCCTAACATAATGGAGCCAGCCAGTGTAGGGAGAAGGGGTTTAGCTGGGTTCCCAGAGGCCAGGGTGGCTTGGGGCCAAGGTTGGCTGAAGCCTCGTCCCTCAGACTACCTGGGGAAAGTGGCCAGGTCACCAAGAGATTATCAGCCTGGACTAAGCATCCAGAGGTAGCATCCTGATTAAGCAGATAGCTCCAGGCACCATTCCTCCCTACCCTCTCATTTGAAAGGTATAGAACAGTATTAAAAAGAAATGGAAGCTGGGCACAGTGGCACACAATCCCAGCAGCTCAGGAGGCTGAGGCAGGAGGGTTGTGAGTTCAAAGCCAGCCTCAGCAACAGTGAGGCACTAAGCAACTCAGTGAGACCGCGTCTCTAAATAAAATACAAAATAGGGCTGGAAATGTGGCTCAGTAGTCAGTGCCCCTGAGTTCAATCCCTGGTACCCCTCTCCACCCCCCAAAAAAGAAATGGACATTTTCCTTATTCTTAACCCCCTTCCCCAAGTTAAGTCTAACAGTATATTGCTAGGTTTCCTCCTTGGTATTGTAAAAGGAAAAAAAAAAAAAAAGAGCCTTAGAAACTACCAATCCTCGTATATATATTTAAATTATATCCTGCTTTTTAAGACTGAACCTTTGCCAGATATGATGGTACATACCTATAATCTTAGGAGGATTGCAAGTTAGCCTTAAACTTGGCAACTTAATGAGACCCTGTCTGAAAGGGAAAAAAAAAAGAAAAAGACTGAACCTTTTATCATGAATGTTTTCACACAATGTTATCTGTCAAGAGCTAGGTTTTTGTTTTGTTTTGTTTTGTTTTTTAGTACTGGGGATTGAACCCAGGGGCACTTTGCCATTGAGCCACATCTCCTTTCTTTCTCCTACCAAGGATTGAATTCAGGGGTACTTGACCATTGAGCCACATCCCCAGCCCTATTTTGTGTTTTTTATTTAGAGACAGGGTCTCATTGAGTTGCTTAGCGCCTCGCCATTGCTGAGGCTAGCTTTGAATTCGCCGTTCTCCTGTCTCGGCCTCCCAAAGTGCTGGGATTACAGGCGTGTGCCACCACGCCCAGCTTTCAGCCCTTTTTATTTGTTATTTTGAGACAAGGTCTTGCTAAGTTGCAGGCTGGCTTTGAACTCGTGATCCTGCCCCAGCCTCTCCAGCCATTGGGATTACAGGAATGCACCACCATGCCCAGCAAGAATTAATTTCAATGATTGCATGGTTTTCAGTCTTATGGATGTGCTATAACACACATAGGCAATCCTCCGTGGGACATGTAAGGTGAATTCTGAACAGTGCTGCAGCAAACATCACCCTACTCTTTTGTTCTTGACTGCACATTTGTAGTGTCCCTGCTTCTAAATCTAACAGCTTGGGCATACTAGCTCATGGTTAATCCAAGTTTCCGTATTTCCCGTTCCTGTTCCCAACCACTTTCCAAGCATCTCAGGGTTTTAGGACACCCTCCTGACCTGAGTCTGTTGGCCCTAATCTTGAAGGCCAGAGCTCTTGACTTAGTCTGATTTCCCTAGAAGTGGGTTGTGGTGGGGTCAGCAACAAGTCTGCTTCCCTGAAATTCCTTACTGGGGATGTCAAGTTTCCTATAGGACTCTCTGGCTCAGCCTTTATCATAGTGGTCTCTTGTGGAAACTGTTGTGCCAGACCAGAGCCCCTCCAGGATCTCTGGGTAGCCTGCAGGGAAAGAGGAGCCAGCTTGGGGATGGGACCCAATTTCAGAAAAGCTCGAGTCTGATATAGGACCTTTGTGAAGTGTAGGTCCTGAGGCCTTGCCTTCTGGGCCAGGGAACCAATAGACTGGCCTGGTGGAGTCCCCAGAAGAGATGCCCAGGCCAGGCATGGTGGTGCACACCTATAATCCCAGCAACTCAGGATTATGAAAGGATCACAAGTTCAAGGCCAGCCTGGGCAACTTGGCAAGACCTTGTTTCAAAATAAAAAAAGTGCTGAGAATATAGCTCAGTGGTACAGCATCCCTGGGTTTAGTCTCAAAAAAAAACAAAAACGAAAACGAAAAACCAAGATAGAGAAGCACCAGACAGGGAGAATGCAGGGAGCTCTCCCGGACCTGGCTGCCCACGAAGTGCTGAGTCATGCTGACCGCTTTGGCTGGCTGCCCCACCCCAGCCTCTCCCTGCTTTCTCTGCCTTTGCCCTGCAGCGTGGAGACTGGAGGCCTGGATGGCTGAGCTTGCAGCCAGGTCTATGGCCTTTCCCTGAAGCAGCGGAAGGACAGTTCTGTCTCTGATCCCAGCCAGGCACCAGCTTCCTTCCCTGGGGCCACACACTGGGTGGGTAAGGGGGATCCCCAAGTCCTGCTGCTCCTTTCCAATGTGCGTACCTGACACAGCAAGGAGGAAACAGTCTAGACGCAGACAGATTGGAATCCCAACTCAGCTGCTTATTACAGTGTGGTCATCATACAAGTCCCTTGACCCTTCTGAGCCTGTTTCCCTGTCCCTGTGTTGTGGGAGTAACAACTGAACTTACCTGGAGAGGGTTACTCAGCACAGGGTCTGTCACCAACCCTGTTCCCAAGTGCCAAGGGCCACTCTGTAAAGGGAGATAGTTACCCTTTTTATGTCTTTTGCTGCTGCCCCTCACATCTCTGGGGCTGTGGTCAGAGCCCCTGAGCTGATCCCCCTGCCTCTAGCCCTACCTCCTTCACTCCACCCTCCCCTGCAGCCCAAGAAAGTTCTATTTTCTAGCCGGGCGTGGTGGCGCATGCCTATACTCCCAGCACTTAGGGAGGCTGAGACAGGAGAATCGCGAGTTCAAAGCCAGCCTCAGCAACGGCGAGGCGCTAAGCAACTCAGTGAGACCCTGTCTCTACATAAAACACAAAATAGGGCTGGGGATGTGGCTCAGTAGTCGAGTGCCCTGAGTTCAATCTTCAGTACCAAAAAAAAAAAAAGAAAGTTCTATTTTCTGGGTATTCATCCTGAGTTCAGTGCTCTTTTACTATGTCACACTGCCTTGAAAAGAGTGCACTTGCGGGGCTGGGATTGTGGCTCAGTGGTAGAGCGCTTGCCTTGCATGCGTGAGGCACTGGGTTCGATCCTCAACACCACATAAAAAATAAAGATATTGTGTCCATCTACAACTAAAAATATATATATAAAAATAAATAAAAATTTTAAAAAAGCGCACTCACCTATGTTGAGGGGAGAAGGTCCCCAGGGTGAAGGAAGGACCAAGCCCAGCTCACCTGGTGCCTATGCTGATGCTGTCTTTGGAGGCCCCTGGCTGTGTTCATTCTTCCACCAGGCCTCTTGCTACAGGTGCTCCCTGGCCTGTATCATGGCCTCTCCAGCCCCGCTCCTCCTAGCTGGAGCAGAACTGGTTTCCCAGGTTCCCTTTTCTGTCTGGTCTACCCACAAAGTCTGAGGGACACCTCCAATACCCATTGCCATGGATAGCTTAGCCCCTCCTGCCCAGTGCAGGTAGTTTACCTACTTACCTGCTCTTCCTCATTTTCCTCTTGCTCTGACACTCCCCATTCTTCTGGTTCTTATTGGCCAAATCCTTGTCATCTTTTATTTATTTATTTGTGAGTGTTGCTAGGGATTGAACCCAAGGCCTTGCACATGCTCTACCACTGAGCTGCATCCCAGCCCCCCTGTTGTCTTAGAGCAGCTAGTCCTTTCTGGGGCTCCAGACAGCTTCCTGCACAGCCATTCTTCATGGGGTGCATACTTGGGGTGGGTGACCCACTGGCCCTTCCGTGCTGTGTGTTCTGTGTGTCCATGTGTGGCTGCCCCTCTACCCAGGGAGCAGGCTTCTGGGGAGGATGGGGCTGGGAGACTGACAGGTCCAGAGGAGGGGAACCAGCCTCCCACCTGCCTGTCCTCTGTCCACAGCTACCGAGTCTTTTGCATGCTGGGAGATGGGGAGCTGTCTGAGGGCTCCGTGTGGGAGGCCATGGCCTTCGCCAGCATATACAAGCTGGACAACCTTGTCGCCATTTTTGACATCAACCGCCTGGGCCAGAGTGACCCTGCCCCGCTGCAGCACCAGATGGACATCTACCAGAAGCGTTGCGAGGCCTTTGGGTACGTATGAGGCTGTGGCCTCAGAGTAAGCACAGCATGGAGTGTCGTCTGGGATGGAAGCTTTGCAGAGATAGGAACTAAAGCTGAGAGGTCAAACCCTACCTGAAGGTATCCCTTCTGTGGCATCTTAGCTTATAATTCCAAACTCTGGACATTTGAACTCAGTAACTTGGGCCACCATCATGGATTTGCCCAGTCTTAAACAGATTTCTTTATTTGTGTGGTTGTATGGCATGATAGTTCTCAGAGCTTCTTAGGTAGCCTCATTTGTTCTTGGGAGATAGGAGAAGGGTCCTGGGTGTGAACAGAAGTCACTCAGTGAGGCCAAAGAACACGTAGCTGCAGAGGGGATGTACATCAGGTCAGCGGCCACCTTCTGTGCTCCGCCCCAGCCAACCCAGGGAGAAGGAACAGGTTCCCTCTCCTGGTGAAACCAGACAGAGGTTCTCTACACTTCCCATTTGAGCCTTGAATGACCATGAATTCAGAGTCAGGTGTTACAAAGCAGGTAGGTCCATCTGGGTAGGTACCAGCCAGAGGGACCTTCACCTCAGTGCCGCTATTTCAGCTCCAAATATAAGCTGCTCTGCAACGGGGCTCTAAAGGACCCAGACCCCAGGCTTCTTACTGGCAAGGAGGCTGTGAAGCACAGGACTCTGAGCAGGGAGTGAGTAGGTGGGTTGAGCTGTGCAGGGCTTTTAGGGGATCAGGTCAAGCCTCTAAGGGTGCCCTTTGTAGTCAGGTCCCTGCCTGTGATGGCAGCAAACTGACAGGAACATGGAGCTTGCCCAGTAGTAATAACTGCTAGCAGACTCAGCTCTGTCATTTCCCATGACTGACCTTATAAAAGGAGAGGATGAAGGGAGGGATGATTCTGTTGACAGATTAGGAAACTGAGCTACAAGTTGCCTCCAGGGCCTGCCCAAGGTCACATTAGTCTGCAGACTTGGAGTTTAAGTCTGGCAGTGCCCCCTTGGGCCTGTGTCCATAACCTTGTGGCTCTGAAGCCAGATTCCTTAAGTCCTGGCCCCATCATGGATTTGCTTTGTGACCTTGGGCAAGTCACTCCACCTTTAGTGTCTCCGTTGACTTGTTTGTGAAATGAAGGCAAACAGCGGTCAGGGGTCCATGGTGTTGTGGGCTTAAATGGGTTCATGCTCAAAGTGCTCAGGACAGTGCTAGCACAGAGTGAGCCCTAGGCACAAGCTTACCACTATCATTGTTACTATTAATATGCCCAAAAGAGTCCAAGAAAAGAAGCCAGGCATGGTGGTGCACATCTGTAATCATGGTGATTTGGGAGGACTGCAAGTTTGAGGCTAGCTTCAGCAACTTATGGAGACTGTCTCAAAATAAAAAAAATAAAAAGGGCTGAAGATGAAGCTCGGTGGTAGTGGTAGTGGGTTCAATCCCCAGTACAAAAAAAAAAGGAAAAAAAAAAAAGATGGCTTAAAGTGGAAGATTAAGCCGGGTGTGGGTGGTGCACACCTTTGATGCCAGTGGCTCAGGAGGCTGAGGCAGGAGAATCACAAGTTCAGAGCCAGCCTCAGCAACTTTTGAGGCCCTGAGAAACTTTAAGAGACCTGTCTCAAAATAAAATATTTTTAAAAGGTCTGGGGAAGTGGCCAGTGGTTAAGCACCCTTGGGTTCAATCCTTGGTACAAAAAAAAAAAAAAAAAAATAGTGCAAGATTAAACATTCAGCATCTGTGAGGTGATAAATGTATCCTCCCAATAAAAACTGGGCCCCATAATGCATCAGGCATCTAGTAGTAGGCTATTTCCTCTCTAACAGGCTGTTAGCTCCACACATCGTGGAGTGTTACTTCCATTTCGCTAAATAAACCCTGTATGCTTTTCTTTTAAAACATAAATAAACAAACAAAGGGAGGGGGGAAAAATATCTAGTAGCAGATAAATTCGAAACCCAGTGCTTTGTCCCTGAAACAGCCCTCAGTAGGAAATGAGCGGATCACCAACCCAAGCTTAGAATTACTTAGGAAGAGGAGGGAATTCTGTTCAAAGGCAAACAAAAGGAAGTAAAATCATGTGAAAATGAAGGAAAAGAAAGAAACCCTAATTGGAAACAAGAGCTTTCCAGCTCAGGTTGCAGCTGGGGGTGGGGAGTACACCAGCCTTGGGAGGCCAGGCCACACCTTTCCCTGGGGATTCTTCAGGGCACTCTGGCACCTGGCTGTCCCTCACCCTCTGCCACCTTTGTCTCCAGCTGGCACGCCATCATCGTGGATGGACACAGCGTGGAGGAGCTGTGCAAGGCCTTTGGCCAGGCCAAACACCAGCCCACAGCCATCATCGCCAAGACCTTCAAAGGCCGCGGCATCACAGGTCTGTGTGGGAGCACGTGGGCACACTTACTTGCACATAGTCCCCATGGCTGACTGATGGTGGCCATTAAAATATGCAGTTCTTGGGACTGGGGCTGTAGCTCAGTGGTAGAGCGCTTGCCTTGCACACATGACACACTGGGTTCAATCCTCAGCACCACATAAAAATAAATAAATAAAGGTATTGTGTCCATCTACAACTAAAAAATTATTTAAAAAAAATTTTTTTTTAATGCAGTTCTTGGGGCTGTAGTTCATGGGCAGGGTGCATGCCTAGCATATGTGAGTTCAATCCTCAGCATCACATAAAAATAAAGGCACTCTGTCTATCTACAACTACCAAAAAAAAGAAAAAGGAAAACTGCAGTTCTTGCTGGGCGTGGTGGCATGTGCCTGTCATCCCAGCAGCTTGGGAGGCTGAAGTAGGAGGATCACGAGTTCTAAGTCAGCACCAGCAAAAATGAGGTCCTAAGCAACTCAGTGAGACCCTGTCTCTAAATAAAATGCAAAATATGGCTGGGGATGTGGCTCAGTGGTCGAGTGCCCCTGAGTTCAATCCCGATACCAAAAAAAAAATGCAGTTCTTGGGCTGGAGGTAGCTCAGTGGTAGAACATCTTGCCTAGCACTCTCTAGGCCCTGGGTTTGATCCCCAGAAACACACATATACAAAAATTTTTTAACATATAGATTTTTAAAAGCCACTTACAGTGACACACACTTGTAATCCTCACTACTCAGGAGGCTAAGGCAAGAGGATGGCAAGTTCAAGGCCAGCTTCAACTTAGTGAGACCCTGTCTCAAAATAAAAATTGGTGGGGGTGAAGCTCAGTGGTGGAATGATTGCTTAACATGTGCATGAGCCTGGGTTTGGTCCCCAGCAACAGTAAACAACAAAAAAGGGTGGTCAGAGACAGGAAATCTGTAGTACTACCAAGGCCCTAGGTTGGTATTTCTGCCAAATGCCCCTGGCTATCTACCTGCCTGCCTACATGGGACCATACCTCCCCTTACCTGCCTGCCATGAATTAGAAGTGTATAGGACACTCTTTTTTTTTTTTTTAATATATTTTTTAGTTGTCAATGGACCTTTATTTTATTTATATGTGGTACTGAGAATTGAATCCAGGGCTTCACACATGCTAGGCAAGTGCTCTACCACTGAGCCACAACCCTAGCCCCTAGGACACTCTTAAGAGATGGTACAAGCTGGGCGCGGTGACGCACTTAGGGAGGCTGGGACTGGAGAATTGTGAGTTCAAAGCCAGCTTTAGCAATGGCAAGGCGCTAAGCAACTCAGTGAGACCCTATCTCTACATAAAACACAAAATAGGGCTGGGGATGTGGCTCAGTGGTCAAGTACCCCTGAGTTCAATCCCTGGTATGAAAAAAAAGAGATACGGTACCATGACACTGGGAGCCCTCTAGGAGGGTGTGAACACCCAGGTGAGGACTTTGGGATATGGTCATGGTCTCAGTGCTGCTGCCTGGCATTGAGCCCACTTGTGTTAAAACCAGGTAGCATCTGGAATCCTCCAAGCTGATTAGGGGCTCCTAGTAGTCTATAGAGCTGGGTACTCCTGCTCACAGCTGGGCGTGGGGCGTGTTGGCACACCCCTGTAATCCCAGTGGCTCAGAAGACTGAGGCAAGAGGATGGCGAGTTCAAAGCCAGCCTCAGCAAAAGTGAGGCACTAAGCAATTCAGTGAGACCCTGTCTCTAAATAAAATATAAAATAGGGCTGGGGATGTGGCTCAGTGGTTGAGTGCCCCGAGTTCAGTCCCCGGTAACAAAAAAAAGATTGGTCTGCCTTTGGCTCTGCCCAGGCTACAGTGACATCTGAGGTGACCTCAAGAGAGGGCTGTTAAGCCTCACTGGTCCCCATGCAAGGCTCTTGTAGACCCCACTTGGCTATTTATAGCTATATGGGATGACCTTGGCAGTACTCACTCTGCTCTGGCCTTCATCTTCCCCTTCTCATGGCCAAGGTCCTTCCCATCCAACCGAGTGTGGTCTCTATAGCAGAACCATCTCTGTGCATGCCTGTGGGGGAGGCAGGGGGAGTGGGCAGGGGCCACCGTGACAGAGGGTATGGGCTACATGCTGGGCTACACATTTCCTCTCCTTCCTGCTCAGCTGAGCTCCCAGAGGGTCGGTCTGTGTTCACTGAGTGGGCAAACAGGAGTCCTGTTCTCCAAAACTCTCCTTTCCTGACCCCTGTGGTGCCCTGTGATGCCCTTTGCTTCTCTGTGTGATGACACTTTTCCTTTTCCTCCACGGAGGCTTCCTGCTGCCCCATGGAGCAGCTTCCTGGCCCTTGGGGACTTCTGTCTTACCTGTCCCTCTGTCCTCCTGTGTTGTACCTATAGGGATAGAGGATAAGGAGTCGTGGCATGGAAAGCCCCTCCCCAGAAACATGGCTGATCAGATCATCCAGGAAATCTACAGCCAGATCCAGAGCAAAAAGAAGATCATGGCAACGCCCCCCCAGGAGGATGCCCCCTCGGTGGACATCGCCAACATCCGAATGCCCACCCCGCCCAGTTACAAAGTTGGGGACAAGGTACAGAGTTGCATCTTGCTTTTCTGGACTGACTAGGTGTGGGATAGTTCTGGTCTCTGCCTTCCCAATACTAAGACCAAGATGTACCGAGGTCGTCCTTCTGGAGAACTGGGAAATCAAGGAGAGGGATTATCTATGGTGAGGAGAACATCCTGAGATATCCTCATGCTCCTGTCATGCTTCCCTCAGGGGAAAGTGAACTCTGGAATTATTTATGTACAGAGGCACAGAGCGGGCAAGAGGCTTGCTATAGTCACACAGTAAGCTACTGGGAGAAATGAGATCATAGGCCAGTACTCCCAAGTCCTTGTATCCCTGGCCCTTGGGGACCCGTGAGTTGAGGACTTCTACATGGCTTGGCAAAGGCTAGACAGGGTTCTTCTGGTCCTAGGTTCTCCCCTGAGTAAACTTTTTGATTCCCAAGTCCTCTGTATTTTTATGAGAAGTGGAGTGAGTCACATGGGATGGGGAAGTGGGACTGCCTGGATATTTTTTGTAACTCATGGCTCCATCATAGGCTGGAACAAGGGGCTCCAGGAACTCCCGGAGCACTTCATCTTAGTTGTTAGCAGCGTCACAGGAATTGAAAGTTTCCAGGTGAACTTGTGTTATTGGGTTTCCTTTTTCTGTCCCTATTTTTATCCTTTCCCCTAAAAGCTTTGGGAGCCCCTAGAAGGAGACAAGGCTTCAGGCTTCAGGCCGCAGCCCCTGCACATGCCTGGCAGTCAGTATAAGAACCTTCTCACTCTCTTACCCACAGATAGCCACTCGCAAGGCCTATGGGCAGGCCCTGGCCAAGCTGGGCCACGCCAACGACCGCATCATTGCCCTGGATGGGGACACCAAGAATTCTACCTTCTCGGAGATCTTTAAAAAGGAGCACCCGGACCGCTTCATCGAGTGCTACATTGCTGAGCAGAACATGGTGGGTGCTGCAGTGGGCTGAGGGGCACAGGTCCAGCCACAGGTGTAGGTCTGTGGTCTGAGGGGACAGGGGCTGGGCTGTGGCCCTCCTCCTGCTATGGGCAGCCACATTGATAGTGCCAGGTGCCTATTATGGACCAGCCCAAGAACAGGTAGGACTTCATGTTGACCTTTGACCCTGATTACCCTCAATTTGGGCTAGTTATGCCAAGGAGCACCTGTTAAAGAGGTATGCAAATACAGGTGTGCATGTCGAGGTCACGTGTGGTGGTGAGTGGGACCTCTTGGGGTGAAGGGGCTTCTAGGAGAGGGCAACACAGCCAGGAGCCTCACCTGTGATGGGTTTAACAGCAGAGGGCCTGTTATGTCCAAGGTCCTGGCAGCTGCCACCCTGAAGGATGCAGGCATATGTTCCATTGCAAAGCAGTCCCTTGTCAAGGACTGAGGTTGTGAAATAAAGAGCACTATTCTGTCCAGTTTCTCAAAATCACCCCTCCTCCTGGCACAGGAGCCCAGCCTAGCTTGCAAACCGCTAGGAACAGGGAATTTCCTCTCTCTGGAAGCCACTCACCTCTTCAAAGTTCTTTCTCCAGTGGAAACTAAAATTGTCTGTGTGGCTTCCAGTCTAATCTATACTGGTAGGATATAGGGTCTGGGGTAGCACCCAGAGGCTGGAGAAAGGGCTCAAGTCAGTTGGCAGGTTTCAGAGCCCTGAGGGAAGCAGCTGCTTTGGAACTGATGACTGTACTCTGTGCTTCTGGGTGAGTGGCCCCTGGAGCCTCAGCGGGCAGGAGTTGCTGGGAGGACTGGCCTCTGAAGAGGACTCCTGGCTAGCCTGGGAGATGAGAGAGGTGACCTTCAGAAAGCCTGCAAAAGAGGGATGATTTATGTACAAGCTTTAACCTTCTTGGTGAGAGGGTTTGCTTATTTTTTTTTTTAACATTTATTTATTTTTTAGTTGTAGGTGGACAGAATATCTTTATTTTATTTTTATGTGGTGCTGAGGATCAAACCCAGTGCCTCATACATGCTAGGCAAGCACGTTACCACTGTGCCATAACCCCAGCCTGAGGGTTTGCTTATTGCTAGGGGGAAAAAATGTTCTAGAAAAAAATTACTTTAAGAGAACTTTCAACATTACTATTTTAAGCGGAAAAGGTTTGGTATGGGTTTACAGAAATCACTTGCATGAAGTTAATAGATACTAGGATTACAGAATCCTCCACTCCCCAAAAGGTGGCCTGAAGAGGGGTTCTGGACTCCCTGGCTACCCTCTGTCTGCCTCTTCAGGGCTGACCTGCCCTACCTGCCCTCAGGTGAGCATTGCAGTGGGCTGTGCCACACGCAACAGGACAGTGCCCTTCTGTAGCACTTTTGCGGCTTTCTTCACGCGGGCCTTCGACCAGATTCGCATGGCTGCCATCTCCGAGAGCAACATCAACCTGTGCGGCTCCCACTGTGGCGTGTCCATTGGTGAGTTCAGCTAAGATCCTTACACCTGTAACTTCCCTTGACTTTGGACTAAGAGGTATGGGAGGGATTGGTTGGGCCAGGATTCCAGAGTAGGGGAATTCATGGATGGGGAAATCTTACTTTAGCTTGCTCTTTCCCACACCCCAGGGGAAGACGGGCCCTCTCAAATGGCCCTGGAAGATCTGGCCATGTTTCGATCCATACCCGCATCAACTGTTTTTTACCCAAGTGATGGAGTTGCAACGGAGAAGGCAGTGGAATTAGCAGCTAATACAAAGGTTGGTCGCATGGCTGTAGTTCCTAATTCTGGCAGCTAGCCCTTCCCTAGGACAGGAGAGGAGGCCAGCACAGAGGGACAGAGCTGATTACTTGCTGCCTCAAAGCGGTGCTTCCAGCCCCTGGTGTTCATGCAGCTTAGGAAAGTTAGACCAGGAAAAATAAACAGACACCATTACTGCCCCAGGGGGTAATCAACCACCACACTCTCCCACCATGAGGGATCCTGGCAGCCTCTGCCAGTTTGGCAGTGGACACCTATTTGCCCTCCTTGAGTTGGATTCTGCAAGACAGGAAAAGAATGAGCCGAGTCCCATGGTCAAAGTCAAGAGTTGCCCTGCTGTGCTGGAGTGCTGGGTGATTCCTGGTCCTCTCCCTTAGGACAGAGGACCTACCCCGTGCACTTTAGGGAAGTAGCCCCACCTGAGACCAGTCCCCCTGGTAGAAAGTCGTTTCCAGACCACGGCTGAAATGTTGTGGATGACTCTTAGGAGTGTCTAGGGAGGTGCTGGCTGCAGAGGGCACTCAAGGCCCTTTTTCTTGCTCTAGTAGCCAGGATGCAGAGGCTGACAGACACCCCTGTGGGGACATTGGGCTGACAGAGGTGTGCACGTGAGAAAGGTCAATCTCGCTTGAAAGACAACACTCTCTGAGGTCAGAGATGCTCCGTCCTGAATTCCTCACTTTATCTGTTCTGATCCTAGGGCATCTGCTTCATCCGGACCAGTCGCCCGGAAAATGCCATTATCTACAACAACAACGAGGATTTCCAAGTTGGACAAGCCAAGGTCAATGGTGTTCATGCCCCGGGAGACCCCATAGAATGAGCCCAAACCCTCCCTTGCTGCCACTCCCACCTCCTAGACCCTGAGCCTCACCAGCCCCCTGTGTCACCCCCCAGGTGGTCCTGAAGAGCAAGGATGACCATGTGACAGTGATTGGGGCTGGGGTAACCCTGCATGAGGCCTTGGCTGCTGCTGAGCTGCTGAAGAAAGGTGAGGAAAAAGGGACTTGAGAAGTCACAGATGTAGCACTGGTTGCAGATTAGGTCTTAGATGAGAGAGCAGTTTATCTATTAAATGATAATGATAGTAATTAAAGCCACCCTTTGAGCACGTACTTCATCCATGCTCCACATGATGCTCAGTCCTGGGGCTACAGTGGTCACAGTTCCTAACCCTATGGCCCCAGCATGGTGATCAGATCAGAGCCCTTGAAGCCTGCCCATGGGGGTGAAAATCACGACTCAGCTGGCCACTAATAAGTTCCTCACTGTTGCTCTGCCTCAGGTTCCCCATCTGTAAAATGTAAAATGGAGATGCTAGTACGATTTCCCCATAGGACTGTCCTAAGGATTAAGTAAGCGTGGTGTGGTATTATTATTATTAACATGCAGATGTTAGCTAGTGATGTTCTTTCTTCCTATAGTAGAATCACAAAACAGATGTCATGTTCAGCCATGCTGAGCTCCATGGACAGAGGGGTGGGGACAGCATCCTTAGTAAGGTGACCTAGAGTGAGTAGGACTTGATCAGCAAAAAGGGGAGCACAGCAAGGTGCAGGCAGGAGTGGCATGTGCAGAGCTCAGAGGAGCTGGAGGGGGCTGGAGAATTCAGGGAAGCCCAGCCCAGGCAGGGGTCCAGGTGGCAGGCTTTCAGCAGGGAGAAGCAGGTTTGGGTCTTCCCTTCTGAGAAGGTCATTCTGCTGGGTCCTCATCTGACCCTCTGACACCCTCCTGCCTATGGCTTCAGATCTGCCACCCCTTCTCCCACCCCAACATCACCCCATAAATTTTTGCCTTAGATCAGATACCTGGGGCTTTCCCTCTGATTCCCCCTTTATTTTCCTTTTTCTTCCTTCCTTTCTTTCTTTCCTCCCTCCCCCCCACCTTGTTTGTTTGTTTGTTTGTTTGTTCTTGGTACTGAGGATTGAACCCAAGAGAGATTTACCACTGAGCTACATCCCAGTCCTTTTTCTCTCTTTTTTTGAGACAGGGTCTCACTGAGTTGCTGAGACTGGCATTGAACTTCCATTCCTCCTGCCTCAGCTTCCCAAATTGCTAGAATTACAGGCATGCATCACTGCACCTGGTTCCCCTTTTATTTTCAAAGACATTGTGGGGCTGGGTGCAGTGTCACACGCCAGTAATCCCAGCGGCTCAGGAGGGTGAGGCAGGAGGATCGCAAGTTCAAAGCCAGCCTCAGCAACTTAGCAAGGTCCTAAGCAACGCAGCAAGACTCTGTCTCTAAATAAAATATAAAAAAGGGGTGGGGATGTGACTCAGGGGTTAAGCTCCACTGGGTTCAATCCCTGGTACCAAAACCAAAAAACATCATGAGAAGGACCAGGAAGGCCATTTGGGCCCACACATTCTACTGTGTGTTCAAAGACAGTCCCTAGGCCACACAGCTGGATGAGATCCCCAGAAGGGTTTAGCAAGCATAAACTTGGGAACAAGGAGACAATTGGTTCTTCCTGGGATAGTGACAGGCCTAGGAGCTGAGCTCATAGCTATGTGACAGCCCTGCACCTGGTTAACACCACTACACCTGGTTCTCCTTTTATTTTCAAAGACATTGTGGGGCTGGGTGTCGTGTCCCCATTCTAGGGCATCATCCATGGTTCACTATGGCACAGAACCACAGTGCCCAGCCCTTCCTTCAGCCATGCCTCTGGGTCTTCTTTCCTCACAGATAAGATCAACATCCGGGTGCTAGACCTCTTCACCATCAAGCCCTTGGACAGAAAACTCATTCTTGACAGTGCCCGAGCTACCAAAGGCAGGATCCTCACAGTGGAGGACCACTACTATGAAGGTAATTGGGGCTCCCCCAGATGGATCAGGGGAAGCTAGGGAAGGGCCAGGAGCCAGAGCATCCAAGAGCTGGACATGACCTTGAATTCCTTCAGGGACACAATCCACCTTTTCCACTCTTAGCATTGAGGTTGGAATCCTTGCCAGCTTCCTGAGTGGCAGGGGCTCATGGACCTGTGCCAGCAATTATTGAGTTAGCTGGGTTCTTAAACCAAGCCTGAGGCCTATTAAAAGGCTGAATCCCAGCTGTTCTGAAGGACAGACAGCTCTGGGTTTTCTGGGCCACCTTGGGGCTCAGATAAAGGTGGTAAGGCTGTTGTATTGAATGAAACAGGGAAGGCAATGCTGAATTTGTCTTTTTTGAAGGGTCCTTCACAAAACAACCTCTCCAAGTATATACCACCCCCTCCTCTGAGAGGCTCCAGGCCTTAGACTCAGGACAAGTGCTGATGTTTGTCTATTGATGATGGCTGTCTGGAGGACGGTGTTAAAAAAAAAAATGATTCAGAGGCCACTATTGGGCTTATTTAAAAAATCATGCTGTGATTGATTAGTGGTGTCTGCTCTGGCTAGGGGAGTACAACCATCTTTGCTATCCTTGGCTTAGGGAATAAACTCAGACTGGTGAAGGACTGAGGCTCACCCTGAGGCCTCATTATCTGATTCACCTTTTTTTGTTTTGTTTTGCCCAGGTGGCATAGGCGAGGCAGTGTCCACTGCAGTAGTGGGAGAGCCTGGAGTCACTGTGACCCGCCTGGCTGTTGCCCAGGTACCAAGAAGCGGGAAGCCGGCTGAACTGCTGAAGATGTTTGGTATTGACAAGGATGCCATTGCACAAGCTGTGAGGAGCCTTGTCGCCAAGGCCTAGGGAGGGTCTAGAATGCTGGGTGGGGGTTCTATACATTCCTGAAAGATTCTGGCAAAGGTGCTCAAACAAGTGTACTGAGAGAAGTAATTATATGTTTTGAGAAAAATGATTCAGCCTGGAATTTTTATTATTTATATTTTCTATAATGTGGATGCAGACAGGGTAGGTTCTGGGAAGAAGGGTAGAGGGAGAGAGGGGGAAGCTGGCATCCTTGGCTCTGGGCTAGGACCTGGGTGTTCCAAGGAATGACCTCCCCTGGTCCAGCCTCTGTCTTAAACTACTAGAACTGCTGCTACCTCCCAAGCACAGCCAACTGACACTCAGCTGCAGCCTGTCTATAGCCAGGCTGGAACCCAAGTCCGTCCTCTCATCTCCAGCCAGCTGGCCCTCAGGGTGGCTGGGCAGCTGCCTCACAGTCTGGAAGCTGTCTAGGGATCCTTAGCATCCCGAAACCCTGCCCATGTCTCCTGGGGTAGAAAGTTCATTTGCTCATTGTTCCCACTCCTTATTATTTCTTCCTAACCAGTCTGAGAAGCAGAGGGGGAAACAGGGCAGCCCCCATCCTGGGGAAGAAAGGACCCCTCAGATTGGTGTCAGCTATAAATGGCAGGAGAGGCAGGAAGATCCAGCTTCTTCCCAGTGCCATACATAGACCAGAGGTCTTCAATCCCAAGCGTGTGCACCTCCCACTCAACTTGTTAAAATGTGGTTGTTTAGGACTACATTTTTCCGCTGACCCTGGAGCTTCTGGTGGCACACTTGGAGAGCTATCTAGTCTCAAATTCCAGACTTACCTGCTCTGCTGCTCTAGGTGGGTGGCCTCACTGGTGACCATAGCTCATTCTTCTGCCTGCTACTTGGGATCAGCCCCGCTTGTAAGACCAACTGCACATGTAGAATTTTGTACTCTCTGAGGACAAACTAATGCTTCAGAAGGTGGACTGGGTACCACCAGTGGGTTCCACAGGAGGTCAGAGGAGGGTGGGACATATTTGGAGATATATCCTCTTGTCTGCCTGATAGCCTGGACAGAATGAACCCATCAAATCCACAGTCAGTGACTGCCACCCACTGAGCTACTGGGCCAGATTTGGCTGTGCCAGGGGCTGTGTGGCTGCATTGGTCTCAGCATCCACTCCAGAGAGAACAAGGAAGATAATACAGTGTGTCTCAGTGAGGAGGCTGGAGTTGACAGAATCTGTTCTCCACCTCTGGGGTAATGGTGAGGCTCAGAAGAGATACCATTTGGCCCAGCAAGTGAGTAAGGGGTGGAACTGGGATTGGAACCCAGATCTCTGTGACTCTGAGCCAGGGCTTCAAAGCTTGCAAGCACTAGCTGGAGGTACTTCAGCACTAGCAGCCTATGTTAGGGTGGACAGCCAGGGTCAGGGCAGGTACCTAGAAGGCTGCGGCACCAGGCTCTGCAGGAAGTCCATCTCAGGAAGGAGAGTGGACAATCCCTCTCTTCCTGTTTGGGACAAGTAAAGGTTGGGGCAGGGGTAGGGGGCACGTCTTATCCAGGAGTTTTGAATCCTGACAATTATGATGCCTTTTCTTGTATAATCCACAATTAAAACAGTAATCTGCCAGGGAGGGTGGATACTGGGGAGAATAAGGCAGGATTGCAAATTTGAGGCCAGCCTCTACAGTTTAATAAGACCCTGTATCAAAAAAGGTTGGTATTGTAGCTCAGTGGTAAAACATCCCTGAGTTCAACTCCTAGTACCAAAACAAAACAATTATAAACCATAATAGAATAAAATCCATAGAGCAGGTAGCAACACTGGGAGGAGGAACTGAGTGAGCACCACCTACTGGCTATCCCTGGTACTGCAGTGCTTCTGATAAAGCCCCTTGGTAGAGTGAGGAGGGGACTGTTTGCCTAGTGGGCAATACTTCCTCCCAGCAGGAGAGGGAGGCAAAGGTAACATTACTGAGCACCTCCTGCAAGCTGATACTTTATGTATACACATTTATTTCTCCCCACAGTAGGATAACTGCGTTTTACAGTGAGGCCCAGAAAAGACACCACTTGCCCCAGGACAGTGGGACTGGGATTGAAACCCAGATCTCTGTGACTTCAGAGATGCCAGCCTCTGCACCTCTCTGCCCCTATGGCCCCCTAAAGGAAGACTTGTGCTGTTGGTCCCCTGGAGAAGGGCCTTGGGTCCTGTAGGACAATGAGAGCAACCTACAGCTTCAATCCTGTGGGTCTTTCAGTAGAGTTGCTATGGTCTCCAGAGCCCACAGGCCCATGCAGAGAAATTTCTAGAAGCCAATGGGACAAGGGCTTCCAGACCTGCAGTTTGGCCATGTGGGCCTGCTGAGTCTATCTCTACTGGTTATCTGTGGTCTCAAGGATTTGGGCAGCCCTGACCAATCCAAAGCAGAGGGACAAAGCCTGAAGATGTAGCTCAGTGGTAGAGTGCTTGCCTAGCATGCACAAGGTCCAGGTTCAATCCTCAGCACCACAAAAAATCCTAAAGGAAAGGAAGGGGAGAGATAAATGCCCCTACCCCCCACCCCCAGTTTACCCAGCCTTTCCAAGGCCCACACAAGTTGTGAAGGAGAGGATAAAGGGTCTGGGCAGGCAGGTACTTAGGCCATAGACAGGATAAGAGGGGAACAGCAGGACTCAAAGGCCTCAGAGCAAATCCTAGGACATTAAAGACTTGGGAAACTGGGACATTTAGCCATCCAACGGCCATAATAAGCCCCTGAAACTCTTCTGCTGCTTTTTTGCTCAGCAGATTTAGTGTAGAATGTGCTGGAAGCCCTATCAACTAGGCCCTCATGGAAGCCCAAGGAACTTGTCATTTGTCCTTTAGTCTCTGGTCAGGGAGGGTGAAAAGTCAGGATCAAGCACCTAAGACATTGTGTCTCTTTGGCCTGACTGGAGGCAGGTGTCACCTGATATGATAGCCAGAAAGGCCTGGTCAGGTATCGCAGCTTAGGCAGCAGAACAAAAGGTCAGCCTAGCCTAAAGAGGGTCAAGGCTGCTAGACTTTCCTGCTGCCAGGGGAGAGCCCCTTCCAGCCCAGCTGGCAGAGGACAGGTCAGAGGCCACTGTTCCTCACACCACCACACGGACAGGCAGCGTGACATGGCACCAGACAAAGCTACACTGCTGATTCCTCAGTCTCCAGCTATACAAGTGAAGGTTGCAGCCAGCTAAGCCTGACAGAGGGGCGAGCAGGAGGCCAGCAAGGCTGAAGTCACCTCACGAAGCTCTCAGACCAAAACTCTGCAGGAATAGGTCTGGGTCCCATCCCACCTCCACCACTCTCCACTCACTATTGAGAGAGTCACCTTCCCAAACCTTGGTTTGCACATCCGTTAAATGGGAAAAAAGAATGTTCCCTAACACTGTTCAAGAGGTTCATTGGAGATAAGCTGGGACCCCTGCATATGCTGGGGCCCAGGTCCACTGCGTAGAGGTGATGGGCTTTGAAGTTATTTTACTGACCTCAGGGACACAGACTTTGCCAGCTTGCCTGGTCTCTCCATCCATCCTCAAAGGCCCAGATTGCATCCCTTTAAGGCTACCTGTAGGACCAGGAAGGACTGATTTCCAGACTGCAGCATTACTTCCCATAGGCACACAGCACTGAAATTACAAGAGGTGTGCAAGCCAGGCGCAGTGACACACACCTGTAATCCCAGCACTGAGGGAGGCTGAGACAGGAGACTCGCGAGTTCAAAGCCAGCCTCAGCAACAGGGAGGTGCTAAGCAACTCAGTGAGACCCTGTCTCTACATAAAACACAAAATAGGACTGGGGATGTGGCTCAGTGGTCGAGTGCCCCTGAGTTCAATCATCAGTGCCAAATATATATATATATATAGAGAGAGAGAGAGAGAGAGAGAGATCTATGGATATAACTCAGTGGTTAAACACCCTCGGTTCAATCCCCAGTACCAAAAAAGAAAAAAAAAAGATGTGTACTGGGACTAAGAGGGAACTTCAGGCCACCATTCACTCACCAAGAGACTGAACAGAACTTTTTCCTAATAAGAGCAGGGCCCATTCCTTTGTGTGTGTGTGGTATTGAGGATTGAAGCCAGGGCCTCGCACATGCTAAACAAGCACTGAAGAACATCCACAGTCCTTTTTGTTTTATTTTGAGACAGGTTCTCATTTAGTTGCTGAGACTGGCCTTGAACTTGTGATCCTCCTGCCTGTCTCCCAAGTCGCTGGGATTACAGGCATGTATCACCATGCCCAGCCTTTTACTTCCTAAGTGATTCTGTGAACTGCAGTTCACATCCTATATTAAAGATCTTTCAGACTACTTGATCTTGACTGACAAGAATCTCATGGGTGGAAAGTTCTAGGTCACAAGCCAAAATTATCTTGGGCCCTTAATAGTCAATTATCTTAATTTTTGTGTATGACCTAACATTCTTGTGACTAATAGATATACTTCCCAGAAAGCGGCATCAGAGCTGGGCACAGTGGTGCATGCCTGTAATCCCAGCACTTTGGGTACCTGAGACAGGAGAATCCCAAGTTTACAGCCAGCCTCAGCAACGGCAAGGTGCTAAGCAACTCAATGAGACCCTGTCTCTACGTAAAACACAAAATAGGGCTATGGATGTGGCTCAGAGGTTGAGTACCCCTGAGTTCAATCCCTAGTACAAAAAAAAAGTTAAGCCCAGCCTTTAGGCAGGGCCCTGACCAGCCTCCTCCTACCCCTTCCAGCCTCATCTTCAAACCATCTCTCCCAGACCCAGCCTGACTACTCTTAGTTCCTCAACAATCTCTCACTTCCTCCTCTGCCTCCTACCCATCCCCAGTTTGTCTAAACACTTAGAGGTGGGGAAACCAAAAGTCAGTTTGGCAACAGGAAGGAAATGGAGACCAAAGAGGAGGTAGAGAGAGCTTGATGGTGGGGCAGGGGGCTCTGCAAAGAATTCTGGGAGGAGAGGGCATTTACACTAAGCCCTCAGGTACTGACTGGGTTTTGTCTGAGAGTGAGCTGAACAGGAATACTGGGGAGAGGTGAGAGTGCCATTCCAGAAAGTATCCTATTTGGACATTAAGAAACATCTAAGTTGATTAGAGAGCTCATGTAGGGGGAGGCAGAATGAGGCTGGGAAATGAGGCCTTCAATGCCATCAGAGTAGAACCTCACTGATTACAAGGGAATTGGAGTTCAATTTTTTTTTTTTTTTTTGAGTACCAGGGATTGAACTCAGGGGCACTCGACCACTGAGCCACATCCCCAGCCCTATTTTGTGTTGTATGTAGAGACAGGGTCTCACTGAGTTGCTTAGTGCCTCACTATTGCTGAGCCTGGCTTTGAACTCGTGATTCTCCTGTCTCAGCCTCCCAAAGTGCTGGGATTACAGGCATGCGCCACTGCGCCCAGCTGGAGTTCAATCTTGAGTGACCTCAAGGAAACTCCTCACCCATCAGAAGGGCCTCATTTGTTAAGACAGTATGTTATCACACTCTCTACCTTACAGAGGATCATAGCCTTTTTATCTTGAGTAGTACTCAGGAGTTTGGCACATGCCTGTAATTCCAGCTTCTCAAGAGGCTGAGGCAAGAAGATTGCAACTTCAAGGCCAGCCTCAGCAACTTAGCGAGGCTCTAAGCAACTTAGTGAGACCCTGTCTCAAAATGAAAAATCAAAGGGGCTGGGGATGTGGCTCAGTGGTTAAGTGTCCCTGACTTGCTGGGATTATAGGCATGCACCACTGTGCCCCGCTATGAATTTCATTTCTTATCACTTTTTTTTTGTCATTTTGCTACATATGTTGCAAACATATGTTGTAAACCCAACCTACATCATTATAAAGTTAACATATGTTATAAACCCAACAATACATTGTGAGATTTTGTTGAACCATCTGTTTGCATAATAAAACACTTTCAGACCAACAGTGATTGTTGGCAAGGACTCCAATAAAAATGTGTTGAACTCTTGTTTCATCTTTTTTTTTCTGCTTCAACAAATTCTGTCCCAGTGTAACACAATTTGTGTGTGTGCGTGCTTGTGTGTGTGTGTGTGTGTGCGTGCGCACACACTCGCGCGTGCCTGGACACTAAGCTACCTCCCCAGTTCTTTTTTTTTTTTTTTTTTTTTAAATATTTTTTTAGTTACAGATGGACACAATGTCTTTATTTTATTGCTTTGTATGTGGTGCTGAGGATCGAACCCAGGGCCTCACGCATGCGACGCAAGCGCTCTACCGCTGAGCCACAATCCCAGCCCCCCTCCCCAGTTCTTTTTGTTTTTGTTCTGAGACACAGTCTTAACAAGTTGCCCAGGCTGACCTCAAGTTTGTGATCTTCCTGCCTCTGCCTTCTGAGACACCACACCTAGCTCACACCTGGCTTTTTTTTTTTTTTTTTTTGGTAGTATTGGAGATTGAACCCAGTGCCTTCCACATGGTAGGCAGCTACTCTACTATTAAGCTAAGCTACATCCCCAGCTCTCACAGAAAATATTTTTTTAAACTCACAATTATAAACATCAAATTTATCTCATTTATAAATTCAGACTATTTGATTTGCTAATTTCAATCAACATAAAGCACTTCATTTTTTTTTTTTTTTTTAATGGTACTAGGATTGAACTCAGGGGCACTGGACCACTGAGCCACATCCCCAGCCATATTTTGTATTTTATTTAGAGACAGGGTCTCACTGAGTTGCTCAGCATCTTGCTTTTGCTGAGGCTGGCTTTGAACTCGCAATCCTCCTACCTCAGCCTCCTAAGCTTCTGGGATTACAGGCCTGCACCACTGTGCCCACCCACAAAGCACTTCTTTAACTTAAAACTTGTATTTACTCACACTTGTAACCCCAGTAACTTGGGAGGCTGAGGCAGGCAGGAAAATTACAAGTTCAAGGCCAGCCTCAGTAACTTAACAAGAACTTGTCTCAAAACAAAAAAAATAAAAAGGGCTGGAGATGTAGCTCCATGGTAAAGTGATCCTGGATTTCATTAATTTAGTGCAATTTATTTTTCCAAATAAATGATGTGGAATTTTGCTTTCAGCCAAAATG
The DNA here is from genome assembly GCA_004024805.1 of Geosciurus inauris. Classification (NCBI taxonomy): domain Eukaryota; kingdom Metazoa; phylum Chordata; class Mammalia; order Rodentia; family Sciuridae; genus Geosciurus; species Geosciurus inauris. Next base: position 39,227 of record PVHX01001603.1, read on the forward strand.
GAATGAAAGGGACTATATTCACCATCCTACCAAACAAACCAAAAACCTAGCAAACCTGACAAAATGGATAAAACAGCAAACCTGACAAAATGGATACAACAGCAAGCAGTTGACAAAAAATCTAGCAAACCTGACAAAATGGATAAAACAGCAAGCAGTTGTTATCATTCCAGGGGGTTCAAGGAGGTCCTGGAGAGGAGGACCTCAACTCAGGATGGCTGGGTCCTGGTGGAATCCCAGAGACTTGGGAGTCTAAGGCAGGAGAATCACAAATTCAAAGCCAGTCTGAGCAACATAGTAAGACCCTGAATTAAAATAAAAACAAAAGAATAGAGTGATTGCCTGGGATTCAAGAGGTCCTGGGTCCAATCCTCGGTATTGGAAAGAAAGGAAAAAACCTTAAAAGGGGGGGAGGGTGTCAGCCAGGTGTGGTGACACACACCTGTAGTCCTAGCTACTTGGGAGGCAGAGGCAGGAGGATCTCTTGAGCTCAGGATTCTGGGCCAGCCTGGGCAACATAGCAAGACCCCATCTCAAAAACAAACAAAACAAACATGGGCTGGAATATAGCTTATGCAGAGCCAGCCACCAGCATAAGGCTCTGGGTTCAATCCCTAGTACCACAAAAACAAAGCAAAACCCCCTCCAGCTGCCCTCTGCAGAAAAACAAAACCCAAGTTTATATAAAGGAACAGAGAAGACCAGAAACAAATTACAGGGACGATGGTATTGTAATGAGGCTTCAGGGAAGTCTCCTCTAGAATTGCAGAGGCAGGCGAATAGTTCCGGAAGTCACATGACTTAAAAGTAAATGTCATTTCTTGGCACACAATAAAACTGTCTCTGTGCACATAATGAAAAGCAGGCAACTCTAAAGCAGTGTATCTGTGCACAAAACTTTCTCGACCACTACCACGACCCCTTCTCAGCCTCATTTATTAGCATATTGCTACTCATTTGTCCAGGTACCCCCCCTATTGAGTAGCCATTTAAGTGGCACCTGCCCTGTGCAAAAATGCCATGCCTGGCTATGGGAAGAAAACAAAGCCAACCCAGGAAATTACCTAGGCTTTAAAGATTTCAAGTCTACAAAAAAATATCTCCATAAAGGGAGATAATAAACAGAGGAAGGAGGAACAGATTCTCCCAAACATAGATCTAAGGAAGATCTTTTCCTTGGTAACTCTCCAAAGCATGAGAATTTAGAAGCATTTAATTAAGATATGCTGCATCTTTGCATTTTATTTGTTGTTGGCAACTTCTAATTTAAAAAATTAAATTGCTGTTTAAAGGGTTGAAGCTTCTCCTTTTGCTTGTACCCTGTCTTCTGTCTACTTTGTTTAAAATTGCAGGAAGAAGAAGCCGGGCGCGGTGGCTCAAGCCTGTAATCCCAGCACTTAGGGAGGCTGAGACAGGAGAATCGCGAGTTCAAAGCCAGCCTCAGCAATGGGGAGGTGCTAAGCAACTCAGTGAGACCCTGTCTCTATATAAAACACAAAATGGGGCTGGAGAGGTGGCTCAGTGGTTGAGTTCAATGCCCGGTACCAAAAAAAAAAAAAAAAAAAAAAAAAAAAATTGCAGGAAGAAGGAAGGGGGAGGGAGGGAGAGTGGGAGGGAGAACAAAGCAGTAGAATGTTGTAAAGTAATTTTTGCTACTAAATATCTAGATTAAGTGTCTCCATAAGTGGCTGGTGAGAACATCTATGGCCTTGGAAATTAAGACTCTGCTTTGGGCTTGCCTGCTGATTTTTGAGATGTATGGGGGATGTGAACAGGAAGACAACGTTTTCTTTTGGGAGGTTTAAGAATCTGGAAAGTTGGTTGATGTTATACTTCAGATAATATATGAGTTTATTTCCTTTTTATTGTCTCTTGGTTGAGTAAATCTTTTTTCTTTCTTTCTTCTTCTTTTTTTTTTTTTTTTTAGAGTATTTCAGTCTGTTCCCTCTGTGCTAAAGTCACAAACAGGTTTTGTCTTGACCTGAGACCTGGTACAGTGTGGTGGAAACCCCCCAATCTGTCCATCAGCCAGATTTGTTTTAACACTGACATAGAGGACCATGAACCAGGGTTTGTTCATCTTTGGATTTCCTTCAGCACAGGACCTGGGCAATGGAAAGCATTCAATAATATATTGGTCAGATGGGCTGGGGGTATGGCTCAGTGGCAGAGGTCTTCTCTATCATGTGAAAGACTCTGGGCTCAAAAGGAGAAAACAAAAACTGGTTGAAGAAAAAGGTTCTACTTCCTACAAAGGTGAAATTGGCAGTCTCTTCAGTCTTTTCAGACAGGGTTGGGGCCTAAAAGTTCGCTTTGGCTAGCTGAGCTGCAGCACAAATGCTCCTGTCTTCACTGTTTTGTGTGTGTTCATGTATAGTTTTATACATACAGGGATAAAAGAGATATTTCAAAAGAATTTTCTCATTATGGTGTAATGTATATAACATAGAATTTACCATTTTAACCATTTGCAGTGTACAATACAATACAATGGCCTTAACGATATTCTCTGTTGTGCAACCATTTCCAGAACTTTTCATCTTCCCAAACCAAAACTCTGTCCCCATTACAAATAACTCCCCATTCTCCCCCAGCCCCACCCCCTGGCAAACAACACTCTTCTGTCTCCAGGAATTTGACTGTTCTAGGAATCTTATACACATGGAATCAGACAGTAATTGTCCTTTTATCTGGCTTATTTCACTCAGCATAATGTCTTTTCGATTTATCCATGTTTTTAGTATGCGTCAGAATTTCCTTCCCTTTTAAGGATGATTGATATCCCATGGCACACATATGCCAAGTTTTGTTTATCCATTTATCTATCAGTGGACATGTGGACTGCTTCCAACTTTTGGCTACTGTGAATAATGCAGCTATGAACATGGGTATACAAGTATCTCTTTGAGTCTCTACTTTCAATTCTTTTAGGTATTACTAAGAATTTAATTTTAGATTTAACTTTTTTTTTAAACCAGGGATTATGCACCACTGAGTTCAATCCCTGATACCAAAATTAATTAATTTTTAAAAACCCAGTAAGTTGTATACTTTAAAGGGACAACTTGTGTGGCATATGAATTATGTCTAATAAAGCTATTAGCAAAAAGAATATGAAAGAAATGCACTTGAGCTACAGGGCTTGGCAAAGATCAATTTCAAGAGCACATGAAGAAGCCAGGCAGGTTGGCACACACCTGTAATCCCAGCACTTTGGGAGGCTGAGACAGGAGAATCGCGAGTTCAAAGCCAGCCTCAGCAATGGCAAGGCGCTAAGCAACTCAGTGAGACCCTGTCTCTAAATAAAATACAAAATAGGGCTGGGGATGTGGCTCAGTGGCTGAGTGCCCCTGAGTTCAATCCCTGGTAAACCCCCCCCCCCCAAAAAAAAAGAGCACATGAGGAGGAAGAAAACCCAGTGGCAGAGGATCCTCCTGGCACATTGTTTATGTGAGACTTGAAAACACGGGAAGCAATTCTCTAAATTATGATCAGGGATGTCTCTAGCCTAAAGAACAAAGAAATGCTCCATATACTAATAGCAGGGGCTGGTTCCCTTTGGGGGAACACAGAGGAAATGAGTGGGTTGTGTTGGAGAGGGTGGTAGAGGGGCTGCAATTATATCTCTAGTGTTTTAGTGTTTTATTTCTCTGCCTGGGATCTAGGATAATATCATCCTTTTTTCTTTTCTTTCTTTTTGTACCAGGGATTGAACCCAGGGGTGCTTAACCATAGAGCCACATCCATCCTCAGCCAAGGTTTTGGTTTTTTTGGTACCGGGGATGGAACTCAGGGGCACTCGACCACTGAGCCACATCCCCAGCCCCATTTTGTATTTTATGTAGAGACAGGGTCTCACTGAGTTGCTTAGCCCCTCACCATGGCTGAGGCTGGCTCTGAACTCGCGATTCTCCTGTCTCAGCCTCCCTAAGTGCTGGGATTACAGGCTTGAGCCACCGCGCCCCGCTAGCCAAGGTTTTATTTTGTTGTTTTGTGTGTGTGTGTGTGTGTGTGTGTGTGTGTGTTTAGACAGGGTCTCTGCAATTTGCTTAGGGTCTTACCAAGTTGCTGAGGCTGGTTTTGAACTTGCAATCCTCCTGCCTCAGCCTCCCCAGCCTCTGGGTTTACAGGGGTGCACCACTGCGCCCAGCCTTTCCTCTTTTTGTCTTTAAGTTTGTTCTTTTGCTCTCCTAGGGGAAAACAAAAACAAACAAAAACATTTCCTATCACCCCGCATCTCCTCCAACCTTCCACAAGACAGGGGAAAGACCGCCAAGCTGTCTGAGAGCCGGAGGCTGTAGACCTGGGGCGCAGGGCAACCCTGGTCTTCCTTGTCTCCGCCAAATCGGTCTCTCCCCCAATACGTTGCAGGAGGCACCGGCCACCAGTTCCCCAGTCAGGGTGGCCATCGCCTGTTCCTCTGACCGGAAGAACCAGGCTCCTAATAAACCCAACCTTCAGGCCACCATGACCACCTCTTACACACAGAGCGCAGTGTGGGTACACTGCCCTATATACTCGTGATCCCACTTCCAGTCGGGCTGAGTTAGGACCGAATCAAGCCTGGTCCCCACAGGGCCAGTGCACCGCACGCGGGAGGGGAGGGAGCAGCGTGCAGCAGCCAACTCCCTGGGGACCGCGTACTTAGGCCACAGCCCAACTCCCAGGGCCCTGCACCCTCGAGGGGTGGGGTGTGGGGTTGGGGCGGGCCTGTGCGCCGCTCCCAGGCCTCTGCTCAGCAGCTTCCTCTCCCTGACCCCAGCCTCTCGCCTACTCATTCTTTTTAACTTTTCAGAACTTCGAAATGGCACATCGCTAAAGAACAGCACTCAGAAGTACAGTGTGACCCGAATCACTATAAAGGACACCTCGGTAACTAGACATCAGATCAAGAGCCAGAACGCCTACCTGTTCTTTAAAAAACACTTAAAAAATTATGAACCCTTTTGATCACAGAGACTAAAATAAGCATCCATAGACCTCCACTGTGCTCTATGGAATGCAGTGGTTTTTATGGCACGCTCCAGATTTTTTGTTGTTGTTCTTCTTCTTTTTCTCTTTTCTTGCAGTGCTAGGGATTGGACCCAGGGCCTAGCAAACACCCTACCCTGAACCAAAACCCAACCACGTGTATATTTATTTATTTTAATCATCAGTAAGCATTATACCTTGACCTAGTTTTTATATAAAGCAAATCAAAATTAAACAATGATGTGGTGATTTCGTCAAACTGAAAAATACAGTCATATAACATTACTCAATAGAGAATGCTGTTAAAAGTTTGTTGACATCAGCACGAGTTGGACTGGTGGGAGACTCAGCAGTCACAGCCTTTTCAGGATAAAATCCAAAGGAACAGCCAGGCACAGCGGCGCACGCCTGTAATCCCAGCACTTTGGGAGGCTGAGACAGGAGACTCGCGAGTTCAAAGCCAGCCTCAGCAAAGGCGAGGTGCTAAGCAACTCAGTGAGACCCTGTCTCTACATAAAACACAAAATAGGGCTGGGGATGTGGCTCAGTGGTCGAGTGCCTCTGAGTTCAATCCCAGGTACCAATAAATAAATAAACAAAAAACCAAACAAATAAATAAATCCATCCATCCATCCAAAAGAAATAAATATGTATGTAAATATATGTGTGTGTTCACATATATAGGTATAGTTACACTTTAAAATACACCAACTCATGACTATTATACCCTAACATTTCTAATCATGAAGAAATGAATGACTGTCATAAAACATCCAAAGATATCAAGTGACTATATTAAATTTAACATTTTAAACCAGGCATGGCAGGGATCTCCTATAATCCCTGGACTCAGGAGGCTGAGGCAGGAGGATTGCAAGTTTCAGGCCAGCCTCAGAAATATATCAAGGCCCTAAGACACTTAGAAATTGTGTCAAAATTAAAAAAGAAAAAGAACTGGCAATGTAGCTTAGTGGTAAAGGGCCCCTGGGTTCAATCTCCAGTACAAAATTAATTAATTAATTAATTAGTGTAACATTTTAATTTTGGTCCAGAATGAAACACAGACTTCATAATTCTGAGAATATTATTTCTTTCCTATGACCACCTCCTGTTCTGTTATTTATTGACACAGTATCTCCAAAATCATCCCTGCAAGTCCTTTGGGAGAATGTGAGAAATAGTAGCTCTTTTTCTCTAATACCAAAAATGCCAACTCTGCTGATTAGTGACATGTGGCCCCTGGGTCAGGAAAAGACTGATACGCTGACAATATCAGTTATCTCTTGCCTAGGACAGGCCCAGCCCCTGTATTTTTCTTTTTCTTTCTTTCTTTTTTTTTTTTTGGTACCAGGGATTGAACTCAGGTTGTAGAGACGGTCTCACTGAGTTGCTTAGCACCTCGCCATTGCTGAGGCTGGCTTTGAACTTGCGATTCTCCTGTCTCAGCCTCCCAAAGTGCTGGGATTACAAGAGTGAGCCACTGCGCCTGATTCTTTTTTTTTTTTTTTTTTTTTTTTTTTAATAAAACATTGCAGACCGGAAGTCAAGCCTTTTGGGTACCCTCAGGTTCCTACCCCTTTCCTTTCCAATTGTGCTTTCCCCTCCTTGGGGCTTTGAGGTGTTATCAGTATTGCAACAGGGAGCTCCCTAGGACTTCCAGTCTCAAAAGTGGAAGAACTAGTATTCTGACACAGGAATTCAGCTCCAGTTCTTGATCTATTTTACTATTGATGACATTCAGGATGTTTCTAATTGTTCCCTTTACAAAGGCCCCTGCAATGAACATTGTTGCCCGTGAGGCTCTGGAGGCCACCACCAGGACTGTCTCCACAGTCAAATCACTGGAACTTCAACATTAGCAGAGGGTGCCAAATTGCTTTCCATATCAATGGGGCCAATTTACAATCCTACTGTTGCAAATAGGAACCCACTGCTTTGCATTTTACCAATATTTGGTATCAAAAAATTTGCAAGTCTCACTGTGGGACCTGCATATCCTTTGGGACTCAGTATTAGCTGTGCTATTTATTTATTTATTTATTTATTGGTACTGTGGATTGAACTCAGGGGTGCTCACTGAGCTACATCCCCAGCCCTGTTTTTTTTGTGTTTTATGTAGAGACAGGTTCTCACTGAGTTGCTGAGGCTGGCTTTGAAGTCACGATTCTCCTGTCTCAGCCTCCCAAAGTGCTGGGATTACAGGTGTGTGCCACAGCGTCCAGCTTGTCCTTCTTTTTTAAAAAATAATTATTTTGGGGGGGGCCTTACCGGGGATTGAACTACTCAGGGGTATTCGACCACTGAGCGACATCCTCAGCCCTATTTTGTATTTTATTTAGAGACAGGGTCTCAGTGAGTTGCTTAGCGCCTTGCAATTGCTGAGGCTGGCTTTGAACTCATGATCCTCCTGTCTCAGCCTCCTCGTCCACTGGGATCACAGGCATATGCCACCACACCTGGCTAAAAATTCTTTAATTTGTTCTTTTTAGTTATACCTGATAGTAGAATGTATTTTGACATATTATACATACATGGAGTATAACTTATTCTAATTAGGATTCCATTCTTGTGGTTGTACATGATGTGGAGTTTCACTGGTGGTGCATTCATATTAGAACATAGGAAAGTTATGTCCAGTTCATTCCACTGTCTTTCCTATTCCCATCCCCCTCCCTTCCCTTCATTCCCCTTTGTTTAATCCAGTGAACTTCTATTCTTCCCTCCCCTCCCCCTACTTATTGTGTGTTAGCATCCACATATCAGACAGAACATTTGGCCTTTGGCTTTTGGGATTGGCTTATTTCACTTAGCATGATAGCCTCCAGTTCCATCCATTTACCTGCAAATGCCATCATTTCATTCTTCTTTATGGCTGAGTAGCTGTCCCTTTTTCAGAAGACTTTCCCTAGTTGCTGCTGCCCACCTAGGAAGAACCTCTTCCATAAGCCCACAGTCCCTGTGGGTTATCCCTCCCCAAAGCGACTCCGTGTTGTGAATGCCTCCAGCCTGCTCCTGGGTTGCACCAGTTTCCCTCCATTCTGCAGAGCTCAGACGTGTAGTCAGTCAGTGCTCACTAAATGCTAATGAGTCCAGCATTCATTTCAGGGTTATGGCCACTAATGCACTACCAAAGCCTCTAGCACAGGAGCAGCCCTTAGAAGCTGTTCAAGAAACATCAGCACAACCAGCATCCATGCCCTGGATGCTGCCAGTAGGAGATGAATGTGGAGGCCTCCCGCTCTGCCTCTGGAACATGTTGAGAAAGACTGAAAAGGTGGAGGGAGAAATTTCCGTGTGGGCTGTGAGACCAAATGGGGCAGAGAAGGCGCCACACTGCAGGCATCACTTGCTCTTTCTGCTGCTACCGCCCCTTTCCATGGAATTGCATGACAGTGGTAATTACCATCCTTCATATCATTTCAATTTGTGCCAAGAACTGGGGCATTTGACATTCAAATTTTCTTTTTCATAATTTAAAGCCACATGAGATCCTCTTGCTATTCCTATCAACCTCAGACACTTTTTCCCACTGTCAAGCTGGCTGGTGGCCTGAAGACTGTGATGAGGGCGGAAGTGAAAGACCATGTTCCAGGGACCAGAGCCTACTCTTTTTTTTTTTTTTTTTGGTACTGGGGATTGAACTCAGGGGTCCTCAACCACTGAGCCACATCCCCAGCCCTATTTTGTGTTTTATGTAGAAACAAGGTCTCACTGAGTTGCTTAGCACCTCGCCGTTGCTGAGGCTGGCTTTGAACTTGCGATTCTCCTGTCTCAGCCTCCCTAAGTGCTGGGATTACAGGCGTGCGCCACCACACCCAGCTCAGAGCCTACTCTTGACTTGTCATCCAGGGTCCTTCAGCCCCCTTATGTGCTGGGAAAATTGTGTACCTTTCTGCAGGATTCCTGGGTGATACTAAGCCTGGGTCCAGCCATGCCTCATACTTCTAGCACTGGTATCAGGTAAACAAGAAAATGACATGAAAGAGTTCATAGAGGCTGGGAGCCATGGCAAACACCTGTAATTCTAGTGATGGGGAGCCTGAGGCAGGAGGATTGCAAGTTCAAGGCCAGTTTGGACAACTCAGGCAGATCATGTCTCAAAAGAAAATAGAAGAGTGTAGCTTAGTGGTAGAGACCTTATAGGTTCAATTCCCAGTAGAAAGAAAGGAAGGAAGGAAGGCCAGGTACCGTGGCACACACCTGTAATCCCTGAGGCTCAGGAGGCTGAGACAGGAGGATGGCAAGTTCAAAACCAGCCTCAGCAATTGCGAAACGCTAAGCAACTCAGTGAGACCCTGTCTCTACATAAAACACAAAAAAATAGGGCTGGGGATGTGGCTCAGTGGTTGAAGGCCCCTGAGTTCAATCCCTGGTGAAAGAAAGAGAGGAAGGAAGAAAGGAAGGAAGGAAGGAAGGAAGGAAGAGAAAGAAAGGGAGGGAGGGAGGGAGGGAGGGAAGGAAGGAAGGGAGGGAGAGAGAGAGAGAGAGAGGGAGGGAGGGAGGAAAGAAGGAAGGAAGGAAGGAAGGAAGGAAGGAAGAGAAAAAAAGGGAGGGAGGGAGGGAGGAAGGAAGGAAGGAAGGGAGGGAGGGAAGGAAAGAAGAAGGAAGGAAATGCTGTGGAGTTCAGAGCACCATTCCTGCGTATCCACAGCAGTGATTGGGTGCCAGGCTACACTGAGTTTTCCATGCCTTAGTCTTATAACAACCACGTAAAGCAGGTACTGGTTTGCAAATGCTACAGATGAGGAGTATGTCAGTCTGCTTTGCCTGACTGTGACAAAATACCTGAAATAATTAAGTTAACTTAATTAACTTAAAAGGAGGAAAGATAGCCGGGTGCAGTGACGCAAGCCTGTAATCCCAGCACTTAGGGAGGCTGAGACAGGAGAATCGTGAGTTCAAAGCCAGCAGCAGCGAGGCACTAAGCAACTCAGTGAGATCCCGTCTCTACATGAAACACAAAATAGGGCTGGGGATGTGGCTCAGTGGTCGAGTGCCCCTGAGTTCAATCTCCAGTACCAAAAAAAAGGAGGAAAGATTTATTCTGACTCAGAGTTTCAGTCCATGGATGCTTGCCACTTTGTTTTAGGCCTGTGGAGGCCTAGTACATCACAGAAGGAGCTGGGGTGGGAGGCTGTTCACATAATGACTGTCAGACAGAAGCCAAGAGACAGGAAGGGGCCAGAGTCCCAATATCCTCTTCAAGGGTACTTCAAGGGAAGTTAGTGACCTAACTTTCTTTTACTAGGCCTCACTTTTTTTCTTTCTTTTTCTTTGGTACTATAGATTAAACAACCTAGGGTGGTCTATCTCTGAGCTACATCCTCAGCCCTTTTTAAATTTTTTTGAGAAAGGGTCTCACTAAATTTCTTAGGGCCTCACTAAATTGCTGAGACTGGACTCAAATTTGTAATCCTCCCTCTTCAGTTGCCCGGAGTGGCTGGGATTACAGACATGAGCCCCTGCGCTCGGCAAGGCCCCACTTTTTTTTTTTTTTTTTTTAAATATTTTTTAGTTGTAGATGGACACAATATATTTATTTATTTATTTATTTTATGTGGTGCTGAGGATCGAACCCAGTGCCTCACGCATGCAAGGCAGGCGCTCTACCACTGAGCCACAACCCCAGCCCCGACAAGGCCCCACTTTTTAAAGGATGCATCACCCACCTACAGCACCACAGGCTGGTGACCAAGCCATTAACATATGGGCCTTCAGGGGACATTTAAGATCCAAACTGTAGCACTAAGGAAGCTGCTCAGGGCTACATAGTTGGTAGATGGGATGGAGCAGGTAGGTACAGACCCAGATCCAAGTCCAAGTCCATTTCCTGCCATTTGGCCATTACCTTGTCACCTCCTGGCACATGCTAAGTGGAGGTTAAACATGGGTCCATTATAAACAGGGGCATTTGATACCAAGCTATCAATATGCCCAAGATATAGGGTTTTTTGTTTCTTTTGCTATTGCTGTTTTGCAGTACTGAGGATTAAACCCAGGGGTGCTCTACCACTGAGCTATAATCCTCCTTTTATTTTATTTTGAGACAAGGCCTTGCTCAGTTGCTCAGGCTGACCTTGAGTTTGCAATCCTCCTGCCTCATCTTCCCAGGTAGCTGGAATTACAAACATGAGTCACTGTCACTGCACCTGTCTCCCCAGCCAGAGGGTTAAAACATCTGGTTGGGTTTTTTTTGTTTTTTTTTTAATTTTATTTTATTTAAACGTACCTTGTTTCCAAACAGGGCATTCAAGGACAATTAAGCCAACAAAATCCATTGTTGGTTCAATGCAAGCATTTTGTGAGGTATGTTATTTTTAACTTATTCTTGATGAAAAGGGCGTCTAATTGGCTTAATTGTTTCTGAACTCATAACTTAAATTCCAGGAAGTTGCTTGGAGGGGACTTGCCAGGAATATTGATTAATGGCAGGTTTCTAATGGACTGGGGCCTGCTGCAGCTGTCTTGTTTTTTTTTTTAATTTAATTTTTCTTTTTTGTGGTACTGAGGACTGAACATTTGAACACTGAGCTAGACCTCAACCTTTTAAATTTTTTTATTTTTGAGACAGAGAATCATAAAGTGTCAGAGGGTTTCACTAAGTTGCTGAGGTTAGCCTCCAACTTGTGATCCTCCTACCTCAACCTCCAGAGTCACTGGGATTACAGGTGCACACCACTGCTCCTGGCAGTAACAGTATTTTCTAATGGGGCTGTTGGGAGGATTAATTACAGGTCCTGATACATATAAAGCATCAAGCACAGGGCTTCACTTAGAGTGTCACTATCATGAGCTCTTGGGGCCACACACAAGTGCCAGGCATGTTCATTCCTGAGTGACACCTGTCAGGCTCCTGGCATATAGGAGTCACCTGTTCCATGAAGGAACATAAGAGTTTGGAAACAACTCAGCATGCCCAACCCACCCACAGCTCCTGTGTGAAATCATCCCAGGTGAAGTCAGTAGAATGCTCAATTCTAAGTTCCTCTCCTGAGAAGAAAATGGAAAATCCCTTTTCCAAAGAGCCTTGGCCTTTGTACAGTACTTAATGTGGGCTGAGCAGCAAATTTCAGGGCCTTCAAAGTATATATTTCACAACAGGAAGAGAGAAGAAATTGGGCGTCTTCTGAGGCTTATTTAAGAAGCACATTGTCACATGCCTGTAATCCCAGCTACTTATGAGGCTGAGGCAGGAGAATCATATGAGCCCATGCGTTTCAGATCAGTGTAAGTAACATAGTCCAACAATGTCTCAAAAAGAAGAAAGAAAGAAAGAAAGAAAGAAAGAAAGAAAGAAAGAAAGAAAGAAAGAAAGAAAGAAAGAAGGAAGAAGGAAAAAAATTATTTGGGCACTTGCATTCAAAGACTTAAATCACTGAGATTCTAGCTGTGGGGGATGGAGGACTGAACTTGGTCAGATGATGTGGCCCAGGGAGTGTCCCAAACTTCAGTCTGACCCCAGCTTGGTCATGCTGATTCCAGCCTGGTTCCTCGCTTTGGGAGCCTTTCTTTGTGCTCATTCTTCTTCTTTGCTACTAGGTACCACATTGTTGTTTTCTGTTGTGTGCATCTCCCCTCTCCCCCTCAAGGAGATAAAGTACCTGGGTGGTCAGAACACAGGAAACCAAAATCAGCTCTCCAGCCTCTGACCACCTACAGGGCAGTTATCTGGGGTCACCTGCTGGGCACAGTCAGGGTGCAGGTGGGAACCACAGGTCCCATCCAGCTTGGAGGGAACAAAGGAGGAGGCAGGTGCACAGAGATCTGCAAAGGTGTGAAAACCCAGCCTATAGGTTAGGGCCACAGTGGGGGGAAGACCTGGAGTACCCCTAAGTCCCCCACCCTGGAAAATGCTGGGCATGCTCTTTTTCTTTTCTTTTCCTTTTTCTGGCACCAGGGATTGAACCTAGGGTTGCTTAACCACTGAACCACATACCCAGTCCTTTTTAAATATCTGAGTTGCTTAGGGCCTTGCTAAGTGGCTGAGGCTGGCTTTGAACTTGAGATCTTCCTGCCTCAGCCTCCTAAGCCACTGGGATTACAGATGTGCACCACCATGCCTATCTTGCTGGGCATGCTCTTATTTCCTGTTATTATAACTTGTTGAAAACAAGGACCTCCCAATTCTTATCAGCTATTCACATCTTTTTTTTTTTTTATGTTTATTTTTTAGTTGTAGGTGACAGAATATCTTTATTTTATTTTTATGTGGTGCTGAGGATCGAACCCAGTGCCTTATGCGTGCTAGGCCAGCACGCTACCACTGCGCCATAATCCCAGCCCCAGCTATTCACATCTTACTAAGGATTTATTGGGAGAATGTGGCTGCCACCTTGGGATGGGTGCCAGAGAATGGGGTTAGATTTGGGATAGCCCAGAGACACTCTTAAATGCCAGGGAAGGTGTTTCTGGCCTCTACAAAATGGTTCTTTAAGCCGGGCACGGTGGCGCACGTCTGTAATCCCAGCACTTTGGGAGGCTGAGACAGGAGAATCGCGAGTTCAAAGCCAGCCTCAGCAACGGTGAGGCGCAAAGCAACTCAGTGAGACCCTGTCTCTACATAAAACACAAAATAGGCCTGGGGATGTGGCTCGGTGGTCGAGTGCCCCTGAGTTCAATCTCCAGTACCAAAAAAAAAAATGGTTCTTTAGCATCTCCTTATTGGGAGGTGGGTGACAGGAGGTAGGAGGTAGAGCCCAGAGCTCTTTCCCATGGTATCCTCCTCACCTACTAGGTCTGCGCCCTCCGCACAGCCTGCAAGGAAGCCACCACCAGAGGGCGATGTAGCCCAGCCTGGCCAGCGATCTCGCCACGCCAGAACCCGCCCCTCTCCCCGCCCCCCTCCCCGCCCCCAGGACTCTCAATCCTCAGCATGAGATCCGCGCACAAGCCGGGTTCCAGCAGTCAGGGTTCGGGGCCTCTCCCACCCATATCTGGAACGTATTGGCAGGTGACTCCGCCTACCAGGGTGTAGCCTGTTCGGAGCAGCGTTTCCTGGCTTCACCAGGAAGACCCGGCAAAATGCAGATTTCCCAATCTTGCCAACTGACTCCTTGGACCTCAGGAGAGCTTTCAAAATACTGGTGCCAAACACGCCTCCCCGCCCCCTTCAGAGATCACCATGTAATTAGACCAGGGCAACCCAGGCATCGGGTTCCAGTGTATATCCTGGGCTGAGACTCACTAGTTAGATCTTGGCATGGTGGATAGAAATTACCAGTATGCCCTGTGCACAGAATTTGAGAGGCAGTGCATTAGAGGCCCTTGGACTTTGGGCAGTCTATGCATTCATTCACCAAGTTACTCACTCGTCCTTTTTCATTTTTGCAGCCCTGTTCTATGCTCCCAGACTTTGAATGTCCTCAAGAGCTGACACATGGGACTGTAGGGTATAATCACACCAAACCATTGGTTCTCCAACTTATTTTTTTAAATATATATATATTTTGAGTTGTCAATGGACCTTTATTTTATTTACTTATATGTGGTGCTGAGAATTGAACCCAGCGCCTCACACATTCTAGGCAAGTGCTCTACCACTGAGCCACAACCCCAGCCTTCTAGCTTATTCTTTTAACTGACCTGTTGGCCCTGCACCACTTCCCATGTCAGGAGAGTATGTAACCAGCTCCCCAGTTGCTGGGTCTTCTGCTTGCTTCCAGTTCTTCCCAATGAATCCATACAGAGGTGGGCATCCTGGCAAACCTCCTGGGGCCTGTAAGCAAGGTTCCTCAGTAGCTCTGGGCTGAAGGGGACTGTGGGCTGGGCCATGGGGGTGAGTGCACATTAGTTGCTCACCTGCAGCCCAGTCAGAAGGTAGGGGGAGTCCAGTGTGCAGCAGACAGGCCTACTGTCTTGAGCATGTGGGGTGGGTCACAGTGGGTGCTGTTTCCTAAGCACCTACTTACTGTGTGCTCAGCCCATGCCATGAACGTACAGATATCGCTGTAGTCATCGTGACCCACAGCAGCAGCATGCTCATCCCCATTTTACAGTAGAGGAAATTAGGGCTCTGGGAGGTTCTCAATCACCAGTGTCACTAGGGACATACAGGATTTGAACCCTGGGCAATCAGCAAAGCTGTGTTCCTTCCCCTAGCCCCTGATGTACCATATTACCCTGCCCAGTACTAAGAGGGTTGCTTTGCTTCGTTTGGCCCTTGCAGTGGAGGCTGAAGTTGATGTTGCTCACATCTTCACTTGGCAGGTGCAGGGAGGTGGGAAGTGCCTGCTTCCAGGCCCTCAGATCCCAGTGAAAGTGTGGCTCAGGGCCCAGCCACAAGAGGCATTTCCTGAGGCAGCTGGGTCAGACCTGGCGCCCACCCAATGGCTGGGAACAGGTCTAGAACTGTGTAGTCTTCCAGGCAGCTTGGCAGGGTCCCCAGCAGCTGCTTCCCCATCCCTGGCTTCTTGTGGACCCCACAGGCCTTGTCCTATCCTTGGCTTTGCCTAGCACTATTGGGCATCAGCATTGGCACTGTGTGGAGTCTCCTAGAGCCAGGAGCTCCTCGAGGCAGCAGGAATTGATGGTTTGATGGTTCCATCTTACAGATGAGGCCAGTTCTTTGACACTGTGGGTAGCAAGGTAGAACTCAAACCTGACATTCAATTCCAGGCCCCTGCTCTTCCCACCACCACCCAGTGCCTCAGGCTGATAGCACTTAATCCCTGGAAGGGAATTCCTGTTTGAAATCCACTATGGATGGCCTCATGGGGGTTCTGTGTGTGTTGTGGGGACGGGGACCCCAGGCAGCACCTCTGAGTTCTCATAATCTGTGTTGCCTAGCATGGCCCATGCTGTGCTACCCATCTCCCCCACCTGAACATCCCTCCCAAGGGGCTGAATGTCACTTTGGGGTTTTCATTGCTATTCTGGGTGCCCAGGCAACACAGGCAGAGCAGGGGCCTGGGGGGAGGGATGTCCAGCTTCTATCCCTGCAGCCCCCTCCCCTTACCAGCCCTGGCCCAGGCCCAGGCCCAGCCCACCCTCTCCAGCTGTGGAAACTTGTACCTCAGCCCAGAAGAATGAACTTGCTGGCAGTCAGCTGCTTGGCTGCCAGAATCAGCCAATCAGGCGCTACGAGTTCCTCTCCTGCCTCCAGGGACAAAGAGCCCTGCCAGAGACCTGTGCCCCATACAGCAGGGTGGGAGCAGTAGAGAGAGGAAGGGGGAGAGGCACAGTGGAAGGCTCTGGAGAGCCAGGATGTTGGCTGCGGTCTATTTTGTCTCTTGGAGCCAGGTTCCTTACCTGAGCAATCAGCACACTGGAGTACACCTCTCCTCTCGAGGCCTAGGTACTCTGCATTTTCTTTTCTTTCCTTTTTTTTTTGTACCGGGGATTGAACTCAGGCCCACTTGGCCACTGACAGGGTCTCACTGAGTTGCTCAAGGCCTTGCTAAATTGCTGAGGCTGGTTTTGAACTCTTGATGCTCCTGCCTCAGCCTCCTGAGCAGCTGGGATTATAGGCATGCAACACTGTGCCCAGCTCCTGCATTTTATTTTTTTTGGTACTAGAGATTGAACTCAGGGGCACTTGACCACTGAGCCACATCCCCAGCCCTATTTTGTGTTTTACGTAGAGACAGGGTCTCACTGAGTTGCTTAGTGCCTCCCCGTTGCTGAGGCTGGCTTTGAACTCACAATTCTCCTGTCTCAGCCTCCCTGAGTGCTGGGATTACAGGCTTGAGTCACCGCGTTCAGCTAACCCCTGCATTTTCTTACTTACCTCTCCCATCCTGTCTTCCCCTTCCCCAGTTAGGTAAGGGCTCCTGAGAAATAGATTAACATGCTCCGGTCTCTCTTCTGGCTACTCTGGAGTTTAAATCCAGGTGTACCTGAAAAAGCTGAGCTATTTCCTTCCTCTTCCTGGTTCTCTGGTCTAGTCTAGGGCCAACCTCCAAGCCTTTATTTTCTTCCCCCTGTACTGGAGATTGAATCCAGGGGTGCTTTACTCCCTCACACACACTACCTATTCCTTTTTTTTTTTTTTTTTTTTAATACCAGGGATTGACCCAGGGGCACTTAAAAACACCAAGCCACATCCCCAGCCCTTTTGTTATTTTTTTATTTAGAGACAGGGTCTCACTAAATTGCTCAGGGCCTTGCCGAGTTGCTGAGGCTGGCTTTGAACATTCACTCCTCCTGCCTCAGCCTCTCAAGTCACTGGGATTACAGGCATGCACCACTGTGCCTGGCTCCACCTACCGCTTTTGAAACAGGGTCTTAGTTAAGTTATCCATGTTGGCCTCAAACTTCAATCCTCCTGCATCAGTCTCCTGAGTCACTGGGATTACAGGTGTGTGCAACCGCACCTGGTCAAGCCTTTCTTTTCTTTTTTTAAAATTTTTAACCACTTTTTGTGTGGTGCTGGGGATGGGATCGAAGGCCTTGAGCATATTAGGCAAGTGCTCTACCACTGAGCTATACCCCGAGATCTAGGCTTTTGCTCATGTCCTGGGCCTGGCCTTCCACTTCTCTTAACTTCCAGACTGGCCCTCACTCTCCAGAGACAGACTCCAGCTGGACCCACCACCTCCCATCACCCCACAGAGACATCCGGGGCTCCTGCAGCCACCCAGAAAAGCTTCTGCTTTAGGCCCGGGGCAATAGGGCCAGAGGAAATCCATAAATACAAACACATTTGCATGAAAACCCAGGGCTGTGCATCTGAAGCTAACATTTCAGTTAACTTCTGGGATAGAGCTGCCAGAAGTGGAAGCAGCTGCTACCAGCTTTCTGGGACAAACGTGTCCCCACAGCCAGGTTGGTACCATTCAGTGTTTATTTAGACACACAAATAAAAGAACCTGGTGGTTCAAACAGCTTGTGCTCCCCCCCCCCCGGGTCATACATATATATATATATATATTAAAAAGATCAATACATTGCCAGTACCACATGCTTTCTCTCTACTGAGCAATATGTACAGCCTATTATATATATGCATATATATATAATATATATTTTCAATAGATAACTACATTCAAGTAATGAAACACAGGATTTACAATTTCCCTCTGAGGGCAGAGGAAAAGCAAATTCACACACAGTTCACAGAGGAAGTACCATAAGAGCCCAGCCAGCAGGAGCCGAGCCCTCTGGGGCGAGGGGGCAGCAGCAGAAGTCACGACATCACACTGCTGCTTACTGGGGCAGCAGCAGGTACAGATGAGGGTGGGCTAGCCTGCTCTGCCCAGGGAGTTGGAGGGCCTGTCTGGGAGCCTCATTTTTCCAGGAGGTGCTCGAATCTGGGGTTTACAAAGGAGAAGCCAGCGAATGCTGTCTGGTCCATGGAGTCGATAAGGTTCTTGTCAGTATAGGAGAGGCGCGGCTTCTCATTCAGGAACTCCATGTCAAAGTTGCTGTAGTCTCCTGGGTGCTTCTGTGAGCAGAGGGCAAGGGCTAGGTGAGTGGGACCTAAGGGGCTGAAGGCTCCCGAGTTCCCCCAAGGGCCTCAGCAGGCATCCAGGCCTGGCATCCCTGTTGGATTGGGTCAGACCAGATCAGGGCAGTCCTTATTCAGAACAGGAAAGGGGGCCTTTCCCAGCAGTCTGAGAACAGCCCCACCACAGGTACATGCTGTTTCCCTAAAGGGATAAGGAAAGCAAGCAGGTAGGTCTGGGCTAGGGTAAGCACAGGTAGACATCCTCCTGAGTAGGGGCTCACAAACTATGTGTAGCCTATGGGCCAGATCTCATTGGTTGCTACTTGTTTTTGTGGGGCCCACAAGCTAAAAATGGCTTTTACATTTTTTAATTTTTATTTTACTTTATTTTTTATATATATTTCTTGGTACCTGGGATCGCACTCAGGGACACTTGACCACCAAGCCACATCCCCAGCACTATTTTGTATTTTATTTAGAGACAGGGTCTTGCTGAGTTGTTTAGGGCTTCACTTTTGCTGAGGCTGGCTTTGAACTCATGATCCCCCTGCCTCAGCCTCCCCAGCCACTGGGATTACAGGCGTGCACCACCGTGCCTGACTTACATTTTTAAATGTTTTTAGTTGTTGATGGACCTTTTATTCAATTAATTAATGAATTATTTATATGCAGTGCTGAGAATCAACCCCAGTGCCTCACACATGCTAGGCAAGCACTCTAACATTGAGTGACAACCCTAGCCCCGCTTTTACATTTTTAAGTGGTTGGAAAAAAATCAAAAAAAGAATATTTCACGATATGAAAATAAAATTCAAATTTCAGTGCCCATAAAGTTAAGTTTTATGTGTATGCAACTATGGCCATTTGTTGACATACAAATGTCTATGGCTTCTTTGAGTCTGTCTGGCCTGCAAAGCCCAACATATTTACTATCAAGCTTTTGATAAGGAAAATTTGGCAGACTCCCTGCCCCTAAGAATATGAGATGATAATAAAGAGGTCTCAGCTGGTGGCCCTCAGGCCCAACTGAGCTGGAAGGTACATTCATTTGGGGGTAGCACTGGATTTTGTTTTTATCTTTTTTTTCTTTTTTTATGGTGCTGGGGATAGCACATAGGACCTCATACCTGAAAGGTCGGCACTCTACCACTGAGCTACTTCTCCAGCCCGTAAGTACTGGCTTTTTGATAGAATTTGAGCTAATATGTTCAAAATGGCAATGCAACATAAAAATCCAGATTTTGACCAGGCAGGGTGGCACACATCTGTAATCCCAGCATGTTCAGAGGCTGAGGCAGGAGGATCTCGAGTTCAAAGCCAGCCTCAGCAGCTCAGCAAGACCTTGCCTCTAAATTATTTATTTATTTATTTTTGTGGTGCTGAGGATTGAACCCAGGGACTTGTGCATGCAAGGCAAGCACTCTACCAACTGAGCTATTTCCCCTGCCCTCTAAATGAAACATTTTTGAAAGGGCTGAGGATGTGGCTCAGTGGTAAAGCACCCCCAGGTTCAATCCCTGGTATAAAAATGAATAAATAAATAATCCAGATTTCTGGCTTCTTTTGAAAATTGGCAGATTAGCGCAGCCCTGGGCCCACTTCCTATGTCGTCTTTTTTTTGGGGGGGGCAGGGGTTACTGAGGATTGAACCCAGGAATGCCCTACCACTGAGCTATATCCTTAGCCATTTTTATTTTTTTATCTTGAGACAGGGTCTTGCTAAGTTGCTTAGGGTATCCCTAAGTTCCTGAGGTTGTCCTCAAACTTGAGATCTTTCTGCCTCAGCCTCCTGAGTTGCTGGGATCACAGGTGTGCACCACCAAGCCCAGCTATTTATGTCATCTTATTTATTCTGCATCACAATCCTGAGAGGTGGGTTGCTACCATCTCGACTGCTGATAAGAAAATAGGCTCAGAAAAATTAGAGCCTTGCCAAGGTGGCCAGAGAGTAGTGGGACAAGAATTGGAACCAGATCTTTATTTTCACTTTGTCTTTATTTTTACTTGTCTAGCATGCTAGTCTTGTATGCTAGACAAGCGCTTTACCGCTGAGCTACACCCCCAGCCTGGCAGGGCCACTCTTGATGCTGGGAGCCCCTCAGACAGCAAGCTCGCCATCTCCCATGGGTAGGTGCTGCTTATCATCACACCTGCCTTATGTTTCTCAGTGTAGTGGAAGAAATCAATCTTTATCAGCAGCGAAAGCCTGAAAGATGGCTGTGTGCTTTCCTCAGAGCTGGGCCAGCCTGTTACTTCTCTGCCCAGCTCAGGAGGCCTCTGAGTTTGAGATCCCCGCTACAGGAAGTGCTCTGTAGCCTCAAAGCACAGATGTAGTCTGTGTTTTTGAGCATGCCCAGTGGGAACAGTGTGTCCTAGTGGAGAGGGAAAGCAAGGAAGAAAAAGAGTGGGACCCGTGATCACAGAAGGGCCATGGAGTCCCAACTTCTAAGTGGCCCCAACCTGCCTCTGCCATCATGCTCGTCTCTGTAAATTGTGAACCCGGTACAAACCATCCCCCACTCCACCTTGAAGGCCTCCCAGCTGCCTTCTGCCTGGCCTCCTCTCCCTAGACTTGTTCATATACCACTTCTTTTAAGGGGACCTCTCAGACCACCTCATTTCCTGTATCCAGAGCTCCTTTTGACAGATCCTCCCAATAACAACCGATTATATATGGTCAGTGATATTTATCATACCCTCTGTTTTGGTACCAGGGATTGAACCCAGGAGCATTTAACCACCAAGCCACATCTCCAGCCCTTTTTAAAAATATTTTATTAGCGACAAGGTCTTGCTGAGTTGCTTTGGGCCTCACTAAGTTGCTGAGGCTGGCTTTGAACTTGTGATCCTCCTGCCTCAGCCTCCTTAGTCATTGGGATTACAGACTTGCGCCACCACACCCAGCAAGTAATTACCATACTCTTAGGTCAAGATTATCATCAGCGTGCAAGTTTCTTATATGCCTCGTATGGGGTCCTCCAACTCTGAGGTTGTCTCTGTTGTACAACCCAGCCCTGTGCTCTGCACCCAGCAGAACTTAGCATTTCCAAAATTTACTGGAAAATGGATTGGTTGGATGGATAGACAGAGTATAATCAATTCCCTGCTTACAGCAAGTGCTAAAAATATATATGTTAAAAGGTTGGGGGGGGGGGACTCTGAGGTTGTGGCTCAGCAGTAGAGCGCCCACCTAGTGCAAGTGAGGTACTGGGTCCGATCCTCAGCACCACATACAAATTAATACATAAAAATAAAGTTATGATAAAAAAAAGTCAACCTTTAAAAAAAAAAAAAGGTAGCAAGATCCAGTCCCCAGTGTTTGCTGAATGACTGAGCAAGGAGAAGGTGAGAACAGAAGTGCAGAGGCTGTTGGGTAAGCATGCCAGGGGAGCTCAGGGAAGGTTTGCTGGAAGAAGGGAGAAGAGCAGAGTGTGTTGAGTAACGCAGGAGAGAGGCAGGGCAAAGGAGGAAGAGTCCGCCCCAGACAGGAGTGTAGGGGTGGAATCACATACCACTTTGGGTCTGAAGGGTGGCTCCACCTTCCTCTTCTCCAGCAGAGTCCAGTTGATGGTCTTGAAGAAGGGGTGGATTCTGATGTTTCCAGTCATTCCCAGCCTCTTGGGTGGGTCCCTTTCAAATAACTGCAACCCAGCAGGGGCCCTGGTTAGTATTCTTGGGAAAATGGAGCTTTAGCAAATAGCCAGCAGGACCTGGGGGTGCCAAGGCGGGCCTGGCCCAGCACAGTTATGCAGCCCAGGGAACTCTGGGGAGGAGGGAGGCCACTCCAGCCTGCTGTGCTCCTTGGTGCCTGAGACAGCAGACCCTGGTCTGGAGCAACTAAGACTCTGAAGGTGGGCCTTGTGAGTAAGAGCAGTGTCATTTATTGATCCAACAACTCTGTGAGGTAGGTTCGCTCAACCCTATTTTGCAGATAAGGAGACAGAATCAGAGAGGGAAGTTAAGTGACCTGCCTATGGTCACCAGCTAGTCACAGACAGAGCCTGGGTTTGGCTTCAGGTCTGTCTGTATCCTGACCCCGAGCCCATAGTCACCATGCCAGGCTGATTCCACGCATGGGACTCAGACAGGAGCTCCTGGGAACCTGGTGAGAGAGCAAGACCCCCAGTATGGAACAACGAGGCTGCTGTTCCAGAGCCAGGAAACTGCTGCCCTCCTACAGCCCAATGTCTGCCAGGTGCAGCTCAGCCCCCACCTTCTCCAGGATGTCCTTGGACTCTTTGGTGATCCAACGGGGATAATGCGGTGTGTCCAAACGTATGGACTCGAAGAGTTCGTCTTCATCATCACCATGGAAGGGGGACTGACCAATCAGCATTTCGTAAAGGAGGACCCCAAAGGACCACCAGTCCACAGAGAATGTGTACTTCAGGCCCTGCAGGATCTGAGGGGAATCAGTGGTCAGGGGCAGGGTGCCAGTGCCAACAGGACCCCGAGCATGTAAACTGGCTAGGCCCCTTCACACTCAGGAAGGCTTCCTTGCTGAGGCAAGGCATCTGGTTGGACTGGAGGCTGTGTCCACTTACCTCAGGGGCGATGTAGTCAGGGGTGCCACAGAAGGTGCTGGCTAGGTTCTCCCCAAATATGTTCTCTTTGCACATCCCAAAGTCAGCAATCTTGATATGGCCATACCGGTCTAGCATCACATTGTCCAGCTTGAGGTCCCTGAAGAGAGAGGGCAGGACAGTGTGTCATCAGGGGCCAATTCCTCTCCTCCCTAAGGCTTCCCACAATGGGCCCATTTGGGGTCCAAAAGTCCAGGACTTTCCCAAAGAAAATAAAAGAATGAGGAAGCAAATGGGAAGCAGAAAAGGAAAGAGATGCTAAAATCCAGTGCTCCCTATAAGCCATTTACTGTGTTTTACGTAGAGACAGGGTCTCACTGAGTCGCTTAGCACCTCGATTTTTTTTTTTTTTTTTTTTTGTACTGGGGATTGAACTCAGGGGTACTTGACCACTGAGCCACATCCCCAGCCCTATTTTATGTTTTATGTAGAGACAGGGTCTCACTGAGTTGCTTAGCGCCTCGCTATTGCTGAGGCTGGCTTTGAACTCGCGATTCTCCTGTCTCAGCCTCCCTAAGTGCTGGGATTACAGGCTTGAGCCACCGCGCCCGGCTAGCACCTCGATTTTTGCTGAGGCTGGCTTTGAACTTGTGATCCTCCTGTCTCAGCCTCTGGAGCCGCAGGGATTACAGGTATACGCCACTGCGCCTGGTTTGGCCTCTGCTTTTCTGAAGGGTATATAGCATTCTACCAAAAGATGGGACCATAATTGATTGCACAAAAATTTATGGAAGCAGTCCCTATTGGTGGAAGCTTAGGTTGCCCAGATAGGGCTTCAGCATGAAACTGATGGGTCCAAGAAAGGGAGACACTGTTCCTGCCAATGGCGCTGGGGATAGGCTGGGAGTTCCCAGGTCCTGGAGCTGTGTCAGCTTCAGCTTAGGGGCCACAAGAATTCTAGCACTGGAATGGAGGTTTAGGCAAACACCCAGCTAAAGGCTGATTCCAAGCAGCAATGAAACTGTGGCTGGACCAGACCTCTTTGAAGCAAGGATATGCCACCCATCCCAAGAGCCCCCCATGGCCCCGCCCCTGCACCTGTAAATGATCCCTTTGTTGTGCAAAAATTGCAGTCCACAGATGATCTCAGCTGCATAAAACCTGCATAAAAGAGAGACAGTGTTCCAGGATTCTTACCCACCAGTCCACTTCTCCTTGGGCCCTCAATCCCACTCTCAGGGCAGGAAATGCTGCAAATAACTCATGGACAACCTGGACCTGATCAAGCACATCTTGTATCAGGCAAGTGAGGGCTGGCAGCCCAAGCAGAAAATTCTGAAGGGAAAACTCCAAATAAGCCGATTCTGTCACAGAGTATAATGTGTACAGATATACACGTGTACACACATGCATACAGTTATTTGGGGGTCATGCAAATGGGGAAAGGATCACTGTGCTCGTCTAGGGACCACATGCCAGGGTCTGGAGTTGGGCAGAACCACTACCTATGAGGCTGCTCTGGCTGAAACCCAAGTGGGAGACAGGACCTGGCATGTCTGTGCTGTTCCCTCAGCCAGAACTCACTCCATACCCAGGGCTTCCCACATGGTGTGGATAGCCCAGGCCACCCCCAGGGTTCCCCAGCTCCAGCTGTAATCTGGCTGGCTTCTCCAGGGAGAGGGAAGCCAGGAAGGGAGGGCAAACTGGCAGTGTCCTCTGAGCCCATGTCCCTCCCCCAACACAGGACTCTCCACATACGTGGCCCGGTAGAGTTCAAAGCGACCTTTGTCCTGGATGTGATACATCAGATCTCCCCCGCTGAGGAACTCCATCACAAAGAACAGGTGGTCCTGGAGTGGGGCAGGGTGGTAAGCAGAAGCAGGACAGCTAAGAAGGTCTCTTGTTGAGGACCGTGGGGCCAAGCCCCAACAGGAAGTAAAGGGGACAGGTTCTGGACTGAGGGGGACAATTCAGCCCTGGGAGGATGAGCAGGGAAGACATGGCCCTGCCTTAAGTGATCTAGGAGGAAGGTGAGGCCTTGCCTCAGGGGGGTCTAAGAGGCTGTGGCACTTGGGCAATGAAGAGTGGAAAGCCAGATACCTTGGTCTGGAAGGTGCAAAAGAGGTGGGTGAGGAAGGGATTCTCCCAGGCGAGCGCCAGCACCCGCTTCTCCACCATGGTGCACTCTACGTCATCATCGATCAGAACCACGTCCTTCTTGAGGGCCTTGATAGCAAAGAACTGTCCTTTGCCCTTCAGCTCTGCAAGTAGCACCTGCCAGGGCAGTGGAGTAATAAGCAAACAGGACTGGGTTCAGGCCACCCATAGATGCCCAGCCTCTGTGGCCCAACCAGAAAGAAGCCAGGGTACTTTGAGAAGCAGGTGGCCCTGGGTTCCTGAGCCCATGTGCGTTGGCCTGCCCGGGGACTCACCTTCCCAAAGCTGCCTTTGCCCAGGATCTTGTGGAAAGTGAAGTTGTCGATGTGGCACTTGGAGCTGCCCTCCCAGATTTTGCCATAGGTCTCACTGTTGTCTGCTTGAGAGATAGTGCCTGTTAGGTCTTGGTCTGGAATACTCTCCTTCCCTAGTATCCAGGGTGGGTTGAGTAAGAAATCTTGGAAAGGAAGAGGCCTAGCTCTCCAATAGGTTAAACCTTTTTCTAGAACTCACTCGGTAATGAGATAGAGGGCAGACCCTTTTCTTTTCCCTGTTGGAAAGTAGACACTTTCAAGGGGGGATTGGGCTCAGTTTCACCTGGGGCATCGTCCCCAGAGTCTTCTGGCTTCTTCTCGAAACCCTGGTATATCCCAACGTGCTCTGCAGTTTCTGAGTCTGGCTTCTTGACAGATCTCTGGGGAGGGGGCAGAAGCAGGGGGCCAAGCAGTCAGAATACTGTCAGAATTCTGAGCCTAGAGAGAGGACTCAATCATACCTCCCCCTCAACACCAGGGAAGACAACAGAGGCAGGGTCCAGAACACCCCCAGAGGTGTGTGCATGCATATGCATGTCTCCCCATCCCTTTCTCACTCTCCCAGTAGCACACTTCAGGGGTCAGGAAGGCACTAATTACAAATAGAAGCTTTGTAAATTGAACCCCACCTTCCTAACAGTTACTAGATACATTTTACTTGTGATAACTGCATTTTTTATTGATTCTAAATTTTCCTTTAAGGTTTTGTGGCATCCCTTGAGTTACACACACACACACACACACACACACACACACAATCTTAATTCAACATGTTCCAATCCTGCAGTTTCCCAGATTAACTTTCAGGTAAAAAACTGTTTTAATAACTGATTGACTGATTCATTCATTCATTCATTCATTCATTCAGTTTCTCTCCCTTCCTTTCTAGAGACTGAATTGAACCCAGGGGTGCTTTACCACTGAGCCACATCCCCAGCCCTTTAAGTTGCTTAGGGCCTTGGCAAGTTGCTGAGGCTGGCCTCGATTTGCTATCCTCTTGCCTCAGTCTCCCAAGCAGCTGGGATTACAGGAGTGTGTCACTGTGCCCAGCCCCACTGCCTAAATTCTTGAATCGGATCTTCCAGAAGTGATTCACTGACCCCTGGGGTTCTAAAGGATTGCTGCCAGTTCTGACTACCCTCTGTTTCCAGGATCCCAGAGTCCCACAGCGCCTGCCCACCTGGCTGACTTGGTTCAAGGCCTCAGCTAAGAGTTTCTGGTTGATGCCACAGAGGTTGGCCACCTTCTCCCGGCATTTATGGTGCACGTTCATGCCACAGTCTGTGAGGAAAGAGAGGCAGAGCCATCAGTCCTGGGGGTTCAGCCAAGGGTAGGAAGGGGTAGAGGAGGAAGCAGAAGAAAGGGCTTTGGGGGAGGGTATGCTAATCTTGCTGTCTCTAGGAGGAAAACTATCTGTGGCCATCATGAACATTTCAAATATTTCATGATTGAAGGAAAAAAAATACAGAAAAAGCAGAAGATATAGACAAGTACTCTACACTGAGCTACATCCCCAGGAAGGGACCTAATTCTAAATGCTTTAAAGATCATCTGGGACAACTGAGATGAACTGTTTTACTCCCTCTAGTTTCTACTCTGTAAGTGAAGCCTGGAGTAAGGGAAGGTCTTGGGGCACCTTTGGTCACCAAGTACCTGCCAGTGCATATGGCAGACCTTGGCTAAACACCTTCCAGCCACTTGACCTTCTCAGAGAGTCTCTGGGTCCTATTGCTCCTGCCTGCACCCCATTCCCCACTTGACACTTGAGAACCAGCTCAGAGAGATACAGCAATCTGTCTGGTGGTCACAAACAGGTAAACAGCAGTGCCAGTCAGGCCAGTGGGGAGAGGCCACTGAGGCTCAGCCATGTGAAATCCCCAAATGAGGTGTAGACAGAGATTCCTTTGACCTTAAGGCCCCATCTCAGGGTAAGGGGGTAAAGGCACCACGAAGTAGCTAGGGTTCTCAGGGTCCAGGTGGACAGCATGTGGAGCTGGGTGGTACACACCTTCACATTTCAATCCCTGCTTCACCAGCCCCCACAGCAGGCTGCCACAGTGGTCACAGAAGGTGGGGCTCATATAGTTGTAGACCTTGAATCGGTGCGGCATGTCGATGTTAAAGCGTTCTTTCTGGAACTGGAGGAAAGAGGGTGTCACAGTTGAGCTGTCAGCTCCAGCCCCTTCCTCAATGTCTACCTCTCCCCAAGATGCATTCCAAGATGCCCACAAGGGCTCCACCGGGAGGCTGGGAAATTAGATGCCCAAGGGGCCAAGGCGGAGTGCAAAGAAAGACTAAGAAAAATGGAGAGACAGGGTAAATCCCACAGGGAAGGGCAGGGAGGGCCCAGATCCCTCCCACCTATCCAAACCCCCAAGTCCCCCATGCCCTCCCCTGGACTCAGCTCACTATGGTGTCCCGGCTGTTGGTGGCAGTGCCCGTGCACCGGCCGATGATCTTGTCAATACATTTCTTGTGGATGGCAGCGTTGCATTCTTGAAGAGGCATAGGACCAGGAGGAGGAGGGGAAGGCATCGGGCCGGACAGTTGTGAGCCAGCGCCTGCCAGCCTGGTCCAACCCTCTACACAAAGCCAGCCTTCTCCCTGACCTCCCACACCCTCAGCCCATAGAGGCCTGGGGCCCAAGACTCCATTTATCCCTCCTCCCACTAGCCCTTGCAGGAAGGGCCAGGAGAGGGTGGGGCAGGGGAGACAGGCCAATCTGTAGAAATTAGGGAAGGCTCACGGAACTGGTAGGCAGGGAGGTGGGAAGAAGTGAGGGGAGAATGCAAACAGGGGGACAGGGAGGGGCAGGAGAGCCCCTCTTTCCCTCTTCTATGTCCCAGGACAGCAAACTATTCCTAAGCATGCACTCTCTCGTGTGCACTGACACAAGCCCCAATGTAAACACATTTGTACATACATACAAAGCATGTGCGACCAAGAGAATTGACTTATACTAAATGCTTACCCTGTGCCAGGCACTTAAAATACTGCTTTACATATTTTACCCCACTGGATCGTCATACTAACTCCATGAGCTCTAATTTGTGGATAAGGAAGCTAAGGCACAGAGAGATCAAGTAACTTGCCTGAGGCCCTACAGCTAGCAGCAGATCAGCCTGTTGCTCAAAACTCCAGCTGTGCATGCAGGAAAGGTGTGCATGCACCTGTGCACCAGAGATACCCATATCCACGCAGAGCCCTGGAGCACTAGCAAAGTCCTCAGAGCCACCCTTCTGGTGGGAAAGGGCCCTGATGTGTGGTCTTGCTTGATTTTTGTGTAACACTTGACTCTAGCCTGTTTCAGTCTACTAACCCGATGTCCCAAGCACAGAATAGGGAAGGCTACTGGTGGGCTGCAGCAAGCCATCCCTGGCACTCACTGAACATGGCTATTACAGCTGCACACACACTCTGATGGGAGAGTGCTGGCATGCACACGCTCACTGATGCAGAGCCCTCACCGATGCAGACACACCATCTGGACCTGGGAACCCACATACTGGCACATGCAAGCACATTCTCTCATGCACAAACTGGGCTGTGGAGGTACTTACGCCTGCATTTGTAGCCTTGCTTGTTGAGGCCCCTGAAAGGCAAACCAGCAGGGTGAGTGCAGGAAGCTCTGGGGTTGGGTACCCCCTACTCTGCACCACTCCTGGCAGGCACCTAGCCCTTACCAAACAAAGTCCTTGCACACAGAGCAGAAGGTGGGCTGCCCAAAGAAGGTGGCAATGAACTCGTGGTTCTTGATGTAGTGGATCTTGGCTTGCTTGATGGCTCCACGGCGGTTCATAGTTGGGAACTTGGCCTCGTCCTCACTACGCATAGACTGTTTGCAATCTGGGGGTCACAGAGTGGTGAAGTCAGCCCCAGTGTCCAGGAGGGATGGTGCCACTGCAGTCCCTCCCAGGTTGATCCCGGACAGACTGCTGATGGGGCTGCTTCCCTAGGCCTTAGTGCAGGCTCTGGCCTCTGCCCTGCAGGTGAGATGGTCTTACCTCCGTCCTCCAGGAAATACTGCACAGACATCAACACCTTGGCCTGGGGTTGCAGGTCCAGCTGTGCGAGTGAGAGGAGGGGACATTAAGGTCAGTGAGGATGGGCCTGGGCCAGATCAGACTCTCGGAACCGCCCCCATGGCTGGGGTTCCTTGGCCTCCCTGAGGCCAAGGGAGCCCCCTAAAGCCTAATCAGACACCTGTCTGCCCAGTGAGGGCAGGGCCCCACCCCAAGCCCCGCCCCACTTTGCACCCAGGGGTATTATTACATTTGGGGAAGTGAAAGGATCTAGCCCACACCCAGCCAGGCCACAGGGCCCGGGAACAGAGTGGGAAAGGAAACTCCCCACCCCCACCCACTGCTGCCCCCAGCACGGAGCTTAGAATGGAGGCTTCCTACCCCATGTGCCTCGCACAGATAGACACACCACTCTCACACTGGTTCTCTCTTTCGCATGGGCTCCTCATGGACTAGACAGTCTAGAGGACAGAACCTGAGCCTCTATTTTCTCACCTCCCGCAGGACCCAGACCTGGTAAGGAACATCCTCCTTTGAGGGAGTGGGAATAGCACACAGGGGCCCCTCTGCCCCTGCTTCACTGGCCAAGGGTCAGTACAGACTCTGTCAGCCTCTCTCCCATCTTTATATCTCACTGGAGGCTGATTGGAGCCTCCGCTGGTCATGAGGGCTTTCCAGTGGGGACATCTGAGCTGTAGGAGTCCATGTGTAACCTAGGGGGTTTTCTTCCAGCATCAGGACCCAGAACAATGGTGCAGTTGCACGTGGCCATGTGACCACAGGCCTGCACTCAGTCCCAGTTTCAGCAGGTGAATGGGCGGGGCCCTTAGCCTTTCCCTTGTCCCACCCCCTTGCTGCTACAGATCATGAGGAGACCCCCTACCCCCCACCCCATGCCTGCCTGGGCCTGGTATATCTGCAAGGATTCCAAAAAGAACTGGAACAATGAGTGTCTCTGAGAAGGAGCCTGGTGGCCTGGTTTTGGGGAAGGTACACCCTTTCATAGAGTTTGAAATGTTTCACTACGTGCACATCCTGCCTTTTCAGAATTAAAAGGGAAAAAAATAGTCACAACAACGAGGATGACTGCCTTTAGTACCCAGTATGTGTCAGGTTCTTTCTTTCTTTTTTTTTTTTTGTACTGGAGATTGAACCCAGGGGTGCTCAACCATCAAGCCATATCCCCAGCCCTTTTATGTATTTTTTTTTTTGAACTGGGGATTGAACTCAGGAGCACTCAATCACTGAGCCACATCCCCAGCCCTATTTTATATATATATATTTTTAATATTTTTTTAGCTGTAGATGGACATAATGTCTTTATTTTATTGTTTTGTATGTGGTGCTGAGAATCGAACCCAGGGCCTCACGCATGCGAGGCAAGCGCTCTACTGCTGAGCTACAATCCCAGCCCCCTATTTTATATTTTATGTAGAGACAGCATCTCACTGAGTTGCTTAGTGCCTCGCTTTTGCTGAGGCTGGCTTTGAACTCACAATCCTCCTGCCTCAGTCTCCGGAGCCACTGGGATTACAGACATATGCCACCATGCCCAGCTATGTGTCAGGTTCTTGACATCCATAAGCCCTTGACAATCAGATGCTTGATTCATATAACAACAGACCCTGAGGTAAGAACTTTAAGTAGCTTCTCCTTTTATAGAAGTGGAAAGAGAGGCTCAGAGAAGCTGGGGACCTGGCAAATCACAGAGCCAAGACTGGCACCAAGGCTGCATTGGCAGCAGATCTGCACTGGCAGGTAGGCCTCCCCCCCCACAAGCCCCTCACCCAGAACTCAGCCTTGCCGTTGTTCTTCTTGCAGCGTTCGGCCAGCACTGATACACCCACAGTCACCTCCGACATTGGGTCCTCAGCTGCCCGCATCAGCACAATCTGGATGACGCGGCCCTCGTAGATGTGGGCATCAAATGTTGACTTCCACTCAGGATACATGGTGGGCTTCTTCTGCACCAGCGTCTTCCCTCGCTCTGCAACAGGGTCAGGCAGGTAAAATCAGCAAGGATCCCTAATGTCCCACCCTCCCCAGTCTTTATCCTGATAAAATCTGCCTGCCTCTCCAGTCCCCAGGATCTGCTGTGTTTCTCTAGAATGCCCCAGAACACTGAACTGCCCCTAGTAGGTTCCACCTCTTGGGCTTTGCTCTTGCTGTTCCCTCTTCTGTGACCCTTTTCCTCCAGCTTCACTTAAGTGTCCCCTTCCCTCAGGCATTCACTCAGTGAACACCTGCTGAGAGCTGCCAAATGCCAGACACAGCATGGGAGATGAGGAACATGGCAAAAAAACAAGTCACACCTGGGGCTTGTCCTCCTGGAGCCCCAGTGCAAGGCAGAGACACAAACCAATGCATTCCTCGGGTAACCACTAAGTCCCAGCGGTGATGAAATTAAGGCAAGACCAGTGGTTTTAAATCTATCCATGGTCAAGTGGCCTGACCCAGCCTAAGGGCCAGGCTTCCTGGAGGGACAGTCAGCTGGGACCTGAGAGGTGAGCAGAAGCACAAGGGAGTGGTGGAAGGTGTGCCTCCTCCTCCAGGAAGTCTTCCTAACCCTAGGCCATGGTGGTACCCTCTCTGGCTTTCCTCTCCTCAGGATTCATTGCTTGGTGACATGCCCAGCTCCCCACCTGATTGTGAACCCCATAAGGGCAGGACCTGGACAGTCCTGAAGCATGACAGTATCCTCAGTGCCCAGCATAGGACCTGGCACAGATGGACATGTGAATACTGCTAGGTAGAACAACCAATAAAGCCAGAAACTCAAACTCCTGGTGGGGCTCAATTTAGCCAGGCTTTGAGACCCTGTGGCCTCAGCTTTCCTGCATCCACCACTGGGCAGAGAGACAAGAACAAGGAAGAAAAGATCCCTTAGAGCTTCCACAGAACAAAGTAAGGCCCTGGCCCCTCCTGCTGAGCCTCACACCCCCACTCCAGGGTCTGGGCTTCAGCCCTACCTGTGCTGAGAGCCTCCTTCATCTTCACTGCACAGAAGGGCTGGTTAGCCTCGTCCTCAGCCTGCAGGGAGCCCAGCTCGTAGGAGTTGAAGGCAATGCGCAGGAAAGGTGCCATGGCAGGGCCTGAAACAGAGTTGGACGTAGAGGGCTGACGCAGCCAGGCAGTAGTGGGGACAGCCACAGGATGCGCTCAGCTACCTACTCCCCTCTGCACTCCCACAACATTGGATTGGGCCCACATGGTATGTAAAATGCACTAGTTCTAGTTGCCAAGGGTAAATATGGTGATATTTTATATAAGTCTGGACTTGAGGCATCCCTGGTAACACTGGAAGATGAGTCACTGGATCAAATGGACAATAGCCTCTGGATGGCTGACTCTATGTCAACTACTCCAGGCCAGGGACACTGTCTTCACTGCTCTCCAAAATCTGTACCTTAGAGGCATCTGAGTCTGTGACCCTTGAAACATTTATTTGGGGGTCACTCAGTCAGTGCCTCTGTCAGCAGCCAATTGCTGGGCACCTCTCCCACATGTGCTGGGCTCCTGCACCTCAGTGCCAGCAGTCGCCCAGCAAGAGGGACAAGGTAACACCTCCTCTCACCCTGCGGCAGGCAGCCCTTCTTGGCTCTGATTTTGCTCATAACCACCCAGGCAGATGAGCGGGGTCAAGTGAGCATCCCCACTGAAAACTGAAACTCTGAGGTTGAGCCACAACTGAAAGCTGGGGTTCTACTAACTTAGCACCTACTTTGTTCCAAGACCAGGGCAGTCAGAGGCTCTGCCCACATCAGTGTACTTGACCCTTCTGAACTCACCCCTTGGCATCATGTGCCTCCTGCTACCTGCACTTTCAAAATGAATATTTTTCCCCAAATATAAAACTGTATTTTAATCTTTTTTGGTACCGGGGATTGAACCCAGGGGCGCTGAACTACTGAGCCACATCTCTAGTCCTTTTTATTATATTTATTTATTTAATTAATTAATTTATTTTTGGTACTGGGGATTGAACTCAGGGGTATTTGACCACTGAGCCACATCCCCAGCCCTATTTTGTGGTTTATATAGAGACAGGGTCTCACTGAGTTGCTTAGTGCCTCGCCATTGCTGAGGCTGGCTTTGAACTCGTGATTCTCCTGTCTCAGCCTCCCAAAGTGCTGGGATTACAGGCTTGCACCACCGTGCCCGACTCCTTTTAAATATTTTATTTAGAGACAGGATCTCACTGAGTTGTTTAGAACCTTGCTAAGTTGTTGAGGCTGGCTTTGAACTTACCATCCTCCTACCTTAGCCTCCCAAGCTGCTGGGATTATAGGTGTACACCACAGTACCTGGCTGTATTTTAATACCGACTGTAACGCTGAATGTGCTTTGCACATTCCCACATGCCAGCTTCCACACTGTCCCCTCCTTCACTGTTCCTCAAGTCAAGGGTCACTACAGGAGGTTGACTCCCAGGGTCCTCCTGGGTTGCCATCTGTGGAGGACATTCATGTGGAAGGCCACATGTGCACACTCATACTCCTATACGGACACTGGCTCCTGGCCCTGGCCCCACATCCGTGTGCTCCATAACCATGGTTGAATGAATGCTCATTCATGCTCATTCCACCCTGAACGTCGGCCACATACACATGTGTACATTCAATAGCTGCCCGGTCCCTGAACAGCCCCTTCCAGCTCCTGCACAAAGCAGCCAGAGTAGTGGCCAGGTCTGCTGGGAGCTCCCAGCCCAGATGAGCTCACAGGAAACACTGACCTCAGCATGCAGCCCAGCCCAGTGGGCCCAGCCAGTGCTCCGGGGCCAGCTGCCAGAGCAGAGCGAAGGAACCTGGTGAGACAGATCCCACCACATCCCCTGCCCTGGCTCCTACTCAGGGGGAATAAGAGTAGGTGTACAAGCTCATGCCTAAGCCAAGGCTTCAAAGCCTCTGGCCTGAGAGTACTGGGTCCTGGGCCAGCTGCCCACGACCTCTTGGCAAGATTGGGGTGGGGGCAGGGTACCTGGACAGTCCTGTAGCTCAGGCAGCATGATGTTGGGGTGTTGCACCCAGCTGGCCTGGCCATGATTTTGCCACCTGGTTAGCTCTCAGCCCTTCTCCCAGGAGCTCAGGCCCCTGCATCTTATTTACTCCTCCTTTTTCTCTGCCTGTCTGTCTACTCAGCCTTCGCATCCTCTGAGACCCCAGCTAGGTCTCCAGGTTGTCCTCTTGGGAGGCAAGGCTGAGCTGTGTCTGCTGAGGTCCAGCCCGGGGTGTGTACACTCAGGCCCGTGGCAAGCGTGTGCTGTGCAAGGGTGCCCCCACCTCTTGGGGAAGGTGAGCCAGCAGTGGCCTGCTATGGGTTTATCCCATAGCTGGAGCACATGTGAGCATGTGTGTGTTGGTGAATGTGAGTGTACACATGGGTGCAATGAGTATGCATAAATGTGACTTACGAAGCCATGGAAATGCGTGTGCCTGTGAGGCCATGAGAGTGGTTGGCACGTGGCGGGAGTTGTTAGTGGTAAAGAGTGAAAAGAAGCTGCACAGGCCTGGCCTTGAGCATGTGTAGGAGTCTGGGTGTGTATCCCAAACCCCCAAGTAAAAAGGGTATCTTTCCCCTGGGCTGCTTTGCCTTGACCCTGAGCTCCAAGGCATCAAGCATCCAGACGAATGCTGCCTGAGGACTCAGGTAATAAGTAAGACCCTTGCACAGCACACGCTTGCCACAGGCCTGAGTGTACACACCCCGGCCTGGACCTCAGCAGACACAGCTCAGCCTTGCCTCCCAAGAGGACAACCTGGAGACTGAGCTGGGGTCTCAGAGGATGCGAAGGCTGAGTAGACAGGCAGGCAGAGAAAAAGGAGGAGTAAATAAGGTGCAGGGGCCTGGGCTCCTGGGCTCCTGAGAGATGGGCTGAGAGCTAACCAGGTGGCAAAATCATGGCCAGGCCAGCTGGGTGCAACACCCCAACATCATGCTGCCTGAGCTGTAGGACTGTCCAGGTACCCTGCCCCCCATTCTTCCAGATGAGGAACAGTCCTTTTGTTCAGTCGTCATGCTGATGAGAACTCCTATAGGTTGAGGTTCAACACCAACTTGACAGGCCTCAGAGAGAGGTCCTCTCATCAATATCATCTCCTTGCACTTGGAGCACCCATCCCTCACCCAAGCATCTCCCTTTCCAGGCTATCAGATGCATTCACATTCCCCACTGATGGCTTTTGCCTGCCCACCAGCCTGGGGAGACAAGCCTGATTCCATCTCCACTTCTCAACAGGGAAACCAACTTTGTAAAAACTTTTGGCAACTCATCCTGGGGTGGTAGGCACTCAGCATGCCTGCTGGTCACTCTTCCTCCCCACCATCTCCTTCTGAGGCCTGGTCCTGATGCCCTGCAGGCTCCATGGCTTCCCTTGCCCCAAGCCTGGCCAGCAGGAGCTATACCACCAGGACTATAAGGTGGAGAGAGGGTGTCAGAGAGGGTGAGGCAGGGCCAGGACTGCCGCTGCCCCGCCCCCCAACCCTGTTCTGTGGGCTGCCCTTCAATCAGACCTGCCCTCCAGCTCACACTCTGAGCAGCTGCTGCTCTCAAAAGCCACTGGAGGGAAAACCACAACCACAGCGGGCGTCAGCCCCAGCCCTAAAACTGTGTAGTTAGGCCACAGTGCCACAAGCACAGGGGATCCATGGTCTTGATGGGCTGCCATGGGGCTTCCCAGTAGTAACCTTAGGGCCAGAGCACCTACCCCCAACTTGCTAGGACTAAAACCAGGTCAAAAGCCTGGCCCAGCATTCCCATCCCCTCAGCCCTCAATTGGACTCTCCAGACCCCAAGAAGGAGACAGACACCATGAGCTGGCATCTGCTTCCATTACTGTGTGACTCTGAAAGAGGTCCAGGGCCTCTCTGGGCCACATGTGGCCCTCTGAAAAATGGAGCATGAATTACCCACCTACCTTGTAGTGTCTGAGCTGTGGTGGGAAGATGAGGGGCGAGGCAGCAGCACAAGGTGTGCTCACTATTTATATTCTCCATGCAAATAGCCCAGGCCCACAGGCCCCAAAAAAGGCCACCGGCTCAGCCCCAGACTTCTCACTGCTCTGCAAGGCCAGAAGCATGGCAGGAGCTGGATCCCAAGCAATGTCACAGGAGGACCAGGCCTCTCCCCACTGTGTGGGTTCCTAGCCTCTACTCTAGCTTGTTCATCCCACAGCAGAGGCAGCTCTGTGAAGCAGAGAACACTGGACTCAAGCATCAGTCTAGCTGGGTGCAGTGGGGCACACCTGTAATCCCAGTGGCTCAGGAGGCTGAGGCAGGAAGATTGCAGGTTCAAAGTTAGCCTCAGTAACTTAGTGAGGCCTAAGCAACTTAGTGAGACCCTGTCTCAAAACAAAACATAAAAGGGAGCTGGGTGCCATGGCGCACGCCTGTAATCCCAGCAGCTCAGGAGGCTGAGGTGGGAGGATTACGAGTTCAAAGCCAGCCTGAAAACCAGCCTCAGGGGTTGGGATTGTAGCCCAGTGGTAGAGCATTTGCCTGGTATGCATGAAGCACTGGGTTTGATTCTCAGCACCACATAAAAATAAATAAATAAAATAAAAATATCGTGTTCATCTACAACTAAAAATATATATATTAAAAAAAAAAACAGCCTCAGAAACAAAAAAAAACAAAGAGGGGGGGGTTGGAAATGTGGCCCAGTGGTCAAGCACCCCTGGATTTAATCCTCACTACCAAAAAATAAAATAAAATACAATGGGCTAGGGATGGATGTGGCTCAGTGATTAAGCATCCTGGGTTCAATCCCTGATAATTAAAAAAAGAAAAAGTCAGTCTAGGTGTGAATCTCAGTTCCACACTTCTAAAAAGGGTTGTCCTTTTCTGAGGCTGATGGTGTACTGGACTAGCCTTGTAACTGCATTAGCTCACTTTATCACCAAGTAGTTCCAGGAAGTGAGTATTTTATGGATGAAGACAACAACACTCAGAAAAGCTAAGTGACTTGCCCAAAGTAACACAGCCAATAGATGGTAGAAAGGTTTGAACCCAGGCCTGCCTGATGTTACAGCCCATGATCTTACCAGTATGCCATGTTGGGAAGAAGAGACAAAGGGAGAGAAGAAGGTAGAGATGGAGACAGATAAATATGCCAAATATAGTACATACAGAGGCAGAGAAAATGGAGGTAAGGGTCTAGGACCCTGCATTCAACCAGTCTATTTACACCTTACTACCTTCATCCTTGGGTCTCCATTTGCCATAACATGGGGAACTGGACCTGCTCCCCACTCTGCCCTAAAGCAGCAGCCTCAAGGTAAGGAAAGGCAATAGCTAGACCAGGCCCAAGTAGGCAGGTTGCCTCCTCCAGGGTAAACAGAAACCTGTTTCCAGCCCTTCCAGGGTAGTGGGAAGACCAGCCTCAAGGTGACCAGAGTGACTGTGCTGTAGGTAGCTCCCAGCAGACCAGTATGTTAGCTGCAATTCCACACATGCACCAGCAAAGAAGCTGGGGTTCCCACAGAAACCAGAGCGCATTTTCTAACTTTTCTACATCACACCTAACTTATTTGAAACAACTTTGCCAAAGATAAAAAATAAAACTCACCAAGCCAAACATCTCCCAGAGATGGGCCTTCCGAGACCATTATGCTCATCTCCTCATTGTACAGAGGGAAACTATAGCCAAGGTCCTGCATTGAGGATCCCCCAGCTCCCAGACCCAGTTTGGTGGTCTCCCTGCCACCCTTCCCCGGTGTCCAATTCTGCCTCACAGGGTACAAGATGGTACCTGCTGAACAGAGGAGTAAACTGGGGTTGGAAATGAAGAAGAGGCATCTTGGTCCAGCTGTTGGGAGAACGTGGGAACAGTCTTATGAGAGAGATCAGTCGCAGCCCCTGGTGGGTTGAACAGACCTCTGGGGAGTAGGGGATGCCCCCATGCCACCTCGTGCGGCCCTCTCCCACCTACTCTTACCTAACCTTGGACTTGTCCCTGCCTTCTGTGCATGGAAGGTACCGCTACCTGTCAAGCAAGACTGGATGGCAGGTAACAGCAAAGTGGGGCCCTCCTAGGGATATAGCCCTACATGGTATATAAGCCTTGAGGGATGAAGGAAGGCAGGAAGAGCAGTCAAAGGCCTGGTCAGAGTCGGGGAGAGGGTACAGAGTGAGAGGCAGGATGACCAGCAGGCAAGAACAGAGTGGGCCCTGGCAGTTGGGAGAGGGCAAGGGGGCAGGCTTGGTAGAACAGCCTGGCCTTCCCAGACAACCCAATCAAGGAGGCCACGGGGTTTCACAACCCAGGAAGTGGGCTCAGCAAGAGGAACAGAAGGTAGGGGAGGGAAGGGCTAGAAAGTCCCTTCCAAAGACCCTCCACCAGGAACCACGTCTCAGCTCCCATGTGCCCAGTCCTGTCCTGAGAGAGGAACTACCGCTAGGCTCTCAGTTCATGGCTGAGTCCCACAGCAGGGGATGCTCCCCCTTCGCACTCCTCCCCAGGACTGGCACCTCATCCCCTGGCCAGGGCTGCTCCTCCACCCTTTCTTCACTCCACACAGACCAACCGCTGCTGCCTCGTGAACTCTCCTCCTCGGACTCCCCAGGGCTCTGCTATTCCTCACTGCTGTCCTTCCCGGCACCCCCTCCCAGCTGTCACCACCCTGGTCCCTCCCCCAGCCAATCTTCCCACAATGTGGAACCCTCTTGGTTCCCACTGCCCTTGGACCTCAGCCCAGACCCCGGCCTGGCATTCAGGGCTCCCCACACCCTGGCTCTGTCTTGCTGTGCACCTCCACTCCCATTCTGGCTACTCTGTGCCTCACTTTCAAGCCCCAATGGACTTGCACATGCCGTCCCCAAAGCCAGAAGACCTTCCTGTGTCATGTGTCCTTCCAGGCAGTTCAAAAGTCCAGCCTGGGGATCCTTCCCTACTCCTCAGGACACCAGCTGCTTCCCTGCTGGTGACCTATGCTGATATCTGCGGTCAGTTGTATCTGAGGACCTGGGTTGGTGGTCTAGGGGTGCCTCCAGCTAAGCATTCTCATCCCTGGTTACAGAGCTGACTCTCTGGGGACATTCCAAAATCCCACTGGCAGGCCCAGCTCAGCCCACTGGAATTCAGCAGAAATCAGAGGTGGGGCCCGGGCGGCACAAGTGTACATTTTACAATTGCAAAGGGGGTTGT
Source organism: Geosciurus inauris (assembly GCA_004024805.1). NCBI lineage: Eukaryota > Metazoa > Chordata > Mammalia > Rodentia > Sciuridae > Geosciurus > Geosciurus inauris. The sequence goes on from PVHX01001603.1 coordinate 78,739, forward strand.
GCTATTATAAGAATCCAGTGAAAGCCAGGAGTCCTCCTCTCAGGAAAACACATGCATGAAATGCTATGACTCTGCACACAACAGGGTGAGGGCCAGAGGCCCCCAAGGCCACACAAGCCCCATGTCACCCTCAGCCCACCTCAGGAAGCCACAGCCTGGTGGGGAATATTACATAAATAAGTGACTACAGAGCTGGATGACACCACACCTTGCTCAGGCAGTGAGAGTAGCGAGTGAGAGGGCTGGGGTAGAATCAGGGCTAGAGGGGCCTGTCAGCTGGGCTGGTTTGGGGGCCTTCTCTCTCAGGGAAAGCAGTGATGTTACAGCCCACCCATCCAGAGGGCTTGGAAGGGCCAGAGGGGCAGGACTAAGGTTGTTGTTGGTTGTCAATTGGCTCAAACTGTCTGGACCAATACAGGTTGAACAGGACCTCCTCAAGAGCACAGCCCATACCAGGCACAGGCCTGAAGCCTCCCACTTGGCCCTGGGATTCAGTCAGAGGGAGGGCTCCATGGACCCCTGAGGAAGAAACAAAAGCTCCTTCATGGCAGGAGCCAAAGAGTAAGCTCCTATGAAGACAAGGGGGCCTCTGTGAGAAGTCGGGCATGGGGGACATCTGGACTTCTCCAAGAATAACTACACACATGTGCACACACGGGCACACCCACAAAACCAAACATACAGTTACAAATGGGGAGCCTCCCTTGAAATTGGATGCACACACAAACATTTGTAGCCACAGGTACATACAACTCAAAAGGTGCACAGACACACAGAACCTGACCCCACACTCACTGTTTCTCAAATGTCAACATACACCCAGGCCCACAAAAACCAAACCCAGCCATACAGGATCTGTGTGCATAAGCCATAATGCACACGCAGGGGGACAGGCACACTGGGCAGACACAGAGATGAATATATGAGCTTGGAAGGACCTCATACACCTGACTAGAATCTAGCACCCAAATGCAGCTGTTCCTACTATAATCCCCCTGGGACACAATGGCTGGGTTGGGAAGGGCAACTGGGAATCAGGCAGGCTGGGCCTCCCCACTGAAGGAGGTCCAGAGCAAAGTCCAAAGTGTGTAAGGAAGGGGTGGGTGGGTCAGGCACATACCTGTGCAGGCCTGCCCACCTTACCTGCAGGGCCCTAAAGGAAAGTCAGCTGAGGCTGAGGCTGGGGGGATCACAATCAGCAGTCACAGGCCTAAACCTCTGCAGGTGGGGACAGCCCACACATGCCCTCCATGAGCTCTAGGCTTACCATGCAGAAAATGACAGAGAGGTTAAGCAATTCAACCAAAGCCACAAAGCCAATGGGGCAGACCCAGGGGGAGGGGGAGAGAGCCTCCAGTTCCAGTGCTCAAACGGCCCATCTGGCCTGCAGTGCAGCAAACGGATGTGTTGGCAGCTGCAAGAGCTCCACTAGGCGGTCCCAAGCCCACTCCTTCTCTCTCCCACAGAGAGTCCCCAGGATTGTCCTGATTATTTACAAGAAACAATTTTTTTGTGTGTCTGGGAGAAGACGAGGTGGCCATCATAGGCAGAGCCCAGATGATGCCTCCCCACGTCAGGGACCTCAAGAAAGCTGGGGGAGGCTAGACCACCCCATGTAGTAGGCCATTCCCCAGAGGGTAGAGAACAGAGGAGCTGGTGAGCATGGGCCTGAGTGGGCTGGACAGGTTTAGTTCAGATCCAGTGCCCCGAAAACATGGCTGAGTCTGGCAGGCATGCTGAGTGCCCGGCCTGGCACAGGAGACAGTACCAACCCCCAGAAGCCATCACCACTGTCATCTTCACATCCTGCCCTGTCCCTGCCCATCTCCATCTATCCTTGGTCACTCTAGGGGCCCCCAAACTTCCTTAGATCAATGGAGAAAGAAGGCTGTCTTTAGCCACTCAGTCATGGGGTGCCCTGGCTGCTATTCTGGGAAGGGTCTGGGGTGGGCAAAGGGAGCTTGCATTTCTGGGCAGAGCATAGACCTCAGCTTCCCTGTCTTGACAACGGAAACCCCCAAGTTTTCTCCAGTCCTTATACTTGAGGACCCTGAAAGCTTCCTCTCACACCCTAACCTTGGTTCCTTAAGCCTACACCATGCAGACATCTGATCCGACCTTGGCTTTGGTGACTGGCTGCTCGGCTGCTGTTTACCCAACACAGCCATAGACATGATCCAAAGCTTCCAAGGCTGTTGTGAAAACAGCGGCTCAGCCACCACAAGCCTGCCCTCCTGGCGCCTGGTCAGGGGCCTTCGAGGGACAGCAGTCCAGCAGGGCCCCTCAAACTTCCCCCGCAATGGCTTGCTGATCCCTCTCCTCCCTAACCTAGGCTTTAGATTCTTAGGTATCTACCTTTAGCCTAGACCCTTCTGCACACCAGGCTGTGACCCCACCTGCCTCCCAAACCTCACGTGAATGATTCTAAAAGTGCTCAAATCTGCCCACAGCAGCCCATTGGTGTTCCCCTTCCAAGTGCTTCTCATCTGTTAGGGGCGCCCACGCTCAGGCAGCTGTCAGGCCAGACACCTGGGGCCAGTTTTCCTCCTCTGGGGACTCCCCACATAGCCTGCAACTGCATCTGCCTCTGCAGCAATGATCAAAACCTTCTTTCCTCCACCTCCTGCCCCATCCCGGCCACCATTGCCATCTCCAAGCTTGGTACCTGCCTGCCCGTGTCTCTACCTCCCCTATTTTGGCCCCTGTGGTTCCTGTGCTCCAGCATCCAGACAGGGATTTTAGACTTTTAAGAGTACAGTAGAGGGGCTGGGATTGTGGCTTGCCTTGCATGCGTGAGGCCCTGGGTTCGATCCTCAGCACCACATGCAAAGCGGTAAAATAAAGACATTGTGTCCATCTACAACTAAAAAACAAAAAATTTAAAAAAAAAAAGAGTACAGTAGACCTCATCACCCCTGCCTAAGCCTATGGAGTTTGCCATTGCTCTTTGGGTAAGCTCAGACTCCTCCCTCGCCCCACCTGACCTGTGGCCCTTACCTCCCTGACGACCCCCTTGGTAGATGCCCTCCCTTCATTCCAGTGTCCCAGCCACAATGACCCCTTTCAGTTCTCTGATCAGACAAGTTCCTTCCTGCTGAGGAGGCTCTGTGCTTGCTCTTCTGTCTTCCTGTCCCCCATGTCCCACAGTGGTTCCTTCCCGTCATTCAGCTCTCATAAGGATACTCCCTGATCTGCCTATTTCACAGATGAGGCAGTGAAGACTCACAACCATCCAGCACCTGGCTTCAGGATACACAGCCAGGAAATATGAAACCAGGGACTGTCTGATGCTTGCAGAGTTCTTTCTCCTAAGCCTGCAGGATTCCCTCGCTCATACTGATGGCTCAGCCCTGCACTGATCTCCAGCCCTCCGGACTCCTGGGCCCTGCCTGCTACACTGCCATTAGTACCTCTTCCACACCAGAGAGCTCGGCCTCTTGGTCCCAAAGAGTGGAAGCTAAAGCTCATACCAGTCCTCACTGAGCTGACCTTCTGTTTGTTCCTGGGATAGGCAGGCCCCTGCCACCAGCTGCCATGGGTCAAGGGTGGATGCGTGCACATGTGTATAGGGGGATTTCTAGCCCCCCCCCCTTCACCCTCTTCAGTCCCAGATGACTGTCCCCTGTCCCAGTCTAAAGGCTGAGGCCAGGGGTCTGAGGTTAGGTAGGCTAGCAGGAGGGCTTACCACCCACCCCTTCATTCCCAGCCAATTCTCTAAGCCCAAAGTCCTGCAGGGGTCCAGAGCAGAAGGGCTGAGAGGAGCCCTGGGGGGGCAGCAGTCAGCTGCCTGCTTCCCTTCCCCAGCATCCTGCATGCATTTGTCACGAAATCTGTTTTCTTCTCCCTTTGAAAGGGAGTGAGGGGGAGGGGGCTGGGCTGCTGAGTGGGCACAGCTGCTCCACCCTGGCACTCCCTCCTCAGAGGACAGGGAACCTACTGAACCAGTGGAGCTCTCCCACCCCCGGAATTGCCACTGGAGGCAGAACTGAGGGGGAAGGAGGGAGCCAGAGACCTGACTTAGTCGGGCTCCAAAGCCACCTGGCCCTGTGACACTGGGCCAATCGTCAGCCCATCAGACAATTATGGCACATTATCATTACCACTTGCTGTTTTCTGAATAGTTACCATGAAACAGGCACTGAGTACTTCAGGTGACTGTGACAGAAGATGGGCCAAGCATTTCCTGGCTACTTTGTATACATTATCTTGTTTTCCACATAATCTTGCAAAGGTAGGTATTATTGCATTTGTCAGAGGGGGAAACCAAGGCACTGAGTGACAAAGCCACTTGGCCAGGCTCATTAATACAGCTGCTTAGTGCTGCCTAATCCCCAGGAAGCAGTCCTGCCATCTCTGTCCCCAAGAGGCTGTGCTTATTGGAGCTGATGCCACTGATTCTTGGCTTCCAGGCTTGGAGGGAGGGAGAAGCTGGAGCTGTGGGGCTGCAGGGAACTTTATGGGCTCAGCACCTCGTCTTTCTCCTAGAGTCCCTGACTAGGGTAGGCAGCCCTGGCACTGGAAAGCCCGGTCAGTCGGTCTAACCCACAGGCCAGATGCTGCTCCCCTCGGAAAGCAGGGCAGGGGCGGGGCAAGCCACAGGCGGAGGGCTGGTCAGTCCCACTCTGAAACCACTTCCTGGGCAGCCCAGAGGAAGTGAGCCTCCGGAAACGCCTCGGACAGACGGGCTTCTCCCCTGGGTCCAGGCCTTGGAAAGTGGACCCTAGGAGAGAATACCCTGCTTACCTCCCAGGCCCTAGAGCCTAGCAACTCCACTCTCTCCAGACATGGACACTGGGGTGTACAGAGAGCCTGTAGGCCCCCCACTGGCCCATGAGCATTTCAGCCTTATGACCAAACAGCCCACTTCCTCCTCTGTGGCAGCAGCCACAAACGGTGCTGCAGCAGCTGACATGGCCCCTCCCCCCATGCCCATGTCCCCCGTCTCCAGTGCCAAGCCCTGGAGCCCTGAGCCAGGTGGGCAAGGTAGCTGTTGAATGCCCACACCATGGCCCACCTGGCTCTAGCCTCTGCTCACAGCTACACCTGGATTCTCGCTGTCACATGCCAGACCCAGGCTGCATGGCTGAGCTGTTGTTACCCTGCCCAGGGCCTCACTTCCCAACCCAGCATGGGCACAGTGCGGTATGTGTGGGCAGACATCTGAGTGCATGATGACAGAGACGAGTGTGTGCGTGTGCGTATTAGTGTGCCCGTGGGGGTGCATGTGCAGGCACCAGGCATCTGTGGCATGCGCAGTGTGGCCTGGCCTTCTGTGTGAACACGTGTACATCTCTGCCAGCCAGGCAGGTGATGTTTGAGGGTTGAAAGTGGGTGGGCTCCAAAACTAATTGAATTCCTTAGGGAAGGAGATTGAGTGATAAGAGAGAGTGGCTCCCTTGACCTCAGGTGGCAGAGGTCCCCAAGCCAAAGGTACTTCGCATCCTCCCTACTAAGTAGATTCAAGAGTAGAATTAATAATCAGAAGACCCTCTTCTGCCCCCAGTGGAGTCCAGCCTCCTTGGGTCCCTCACCCTCAGACCTACAGTGCCTGACAGCCAGTAGGGTGGGAGTAGGGAACTGATCAGGGAGGACTCCTGGAGGAAAAACCATCCTTACCATCCCCTGCTCCTATCCCTCCCCAGGTTCCAGGTGTCCTCAGCACCTCAGCACACGCATGCGTGCACACACACACACCCCCATTCAGAAGCTGGCTTATAGGGGCTTTAAACAATCAGTGAGTAACTCTTTTTTTTTCTTCCTTCCTTCTTTCTTTCTTTCTCTCTCTGGGGATTGAGCCCCAGAGCCTTATGTATGCTAGGCACATGCACTATATGGAGCTATACCCCCCCCCCCCCAGCCAAAAGCACTGTTTTCATTGCAATAGAGGTTGAAGGAACCAAGGCTGGCCCCAAAGGGAGGGATTTCTATAGCTTCCTGAGGGGACTCAAACTGTGGCCTTCTCCAGCATTCTTCAGAGACACTGCCCAGCTTGCCTTGGATCTAGAGGCTGGGAAATGGGATTTAGAATCCCTCCTCAGGCCCCAGAGAAGCTGGGGAAATGGAGTAGGGGAACTGGGGTACGGAAGAATGCTCAGTTGTGCTGGGAGACTCCATTCCATTCCCAGCCCAGTATCCAATCCGCCGGGGGGGGGGGGGGGCAGGTGAACCTCAGTTTCCCTGTGTGATGCTGAGGATGGTGTGAGACAGATACAAGGGGCCATGGAAAAAATGACATATCCACTCCCAACCCTTGGCTCACATGTCACTTTGTAACTGACAAAATATTGTCATCACTCCTTCCCCCAAACAACTGGTGGGCCCCAGTCCTCTAGGCTCCAAGGCCAAAGCCTTCTCTGGGCCACAGCCAGGTTTCAGGAAGGGAGCTCCTCACAGGCAGAGCAAATGGCTGCTTCCTCTGGGCACCCAGGCCCCACACCACCCAATCCCACAGCAGAAAGGGAGTCCAAAGAAGGCTACCCCAGCACACTGTCCATCTGCCTAAGAGGATGCAGTCCTACCTGGGGCTCCCAACACCCACTCGTCCTTGGTCTGGGCTCCTGCTGCTGCTGCCACTCACCAAACACCAGGAAAGTAGGCCCTCCGCCCTTGCTTGGGCCAATTCCCAGCAGACCTGCAAGAACAAGAGAAAACAGCTGAGCCGGGAGGCACAGTCAAACAGGATCTCCCCATCGGCATGGCTGACACAGCCCAGCTCAGTCTTGCCTGACTCTTAGACCTTGGACCTCTCTGGACTTGGATTTCTCTTTTGTGAAATGGGGGGCTGGGCCCAAATTTTCTTGGGCACTGGCTATGTGTTCACTCCGTGTTAGGGGTTGGAACGCCGTGTCCCTGCCCTTGGAATATTTCCAACCGGTAAGGAGGTCAGCAGACACAGCAAAAAGCTGTTCCCAACCCTCCTGTCTGCAGGAGGTTGTCCTGCAGGTTTTGGAGTCCTAGGATACAACCAGGCACCACCACTTTATGGCCTGGGGTAATTCCTTTGAGCCTATTTTTTAAATGGAGAAAACACTAGCACCCCTCTTCACAAGTGCATCTAAGGCTTTAAAATTTATTATCAGCTTCTATGCTGGATTCATGTTAAAACAAATGAGTAGTGATTTAAAAAAAAAAATTCCTTGTTTGGTATTTTATGATTTATGTGATTCTCCCATTATTGTTGTGCCCATTATACAGCTGAAAAAACTGAGACCCAAAATGGCAGTGGCAGCAAGGTGCTCTGGATCTCCTAGCTAAAATGCATTTCCTCTGAAGACCAGGTCAGAGCTCCATAAGATTTCCTTCCCGAGGTATGAGCTACTCCCCACTCCCCAGACCCCCATCACCACTCCCTGGGGGCAAAGATATCCTCAGGCTTTATCTTCTTGTCATTACTTTAAATTATTTCTAATTTTAATTTAAATTCCAATTAGCTGTGCCAGCTAAATGGTGTCAGTGCCCTGTAGTTAGAGCTCTGAATCACCCCTCATTACCCTCTCCCCCATCACTGCTACAGAGACTAGGGGCTGGCCATGAGGAGTTGGGAGGATTTATCATTCATTCAGGCTGAACAGGGTTGGATCCTGGAGTCTCTAAACACATCCTCCCTCCCAGACAGCTTGATCAAGGGGACAGGAAGGGGCAAGAGACCCACTGCAGGCAGGAAATGGGGTTGGGGACTAGGGGAGCTTTCATTAATCCCAGAGAATGGGGATTACACAGCTGTGGGGTGACCACCAAGTAAGACTTAGTGTGTGCTGTGTGCTCACTGTGGGTCAAAGCTGTGCTGAGGATATGTGACATAGGACCTCTACTCCTCACAACTTTCTTCACGCTGCAGACAAGGAAACAACTTCTCTTGCTCTTAATAGGAACAGTGAATATTTGAGCCCGTGTCTATCTTGGGCCAGAACCTGAGGTCTTGGTCATAACACTACAAACCCCAGAACTTGCCTCCAGCTTTCTTCATCTCCCTGGGAGCCAAGGCTGGCTTGTGCATGCAGAGTGCACAGCCACGACCTCACATTCTCGTACATGCTCACACACACTGGGACTCTCACCTTCCCTCCCAGCATTGTCACTACACACCTTGTCATACTCCCTCCTGCCACTGACACCCACACCCAGCTATCTCAGTTCCCTACAATCACAGTCACTCCCAAGCACACATTGGTGGTTTCACACAGTCAGACTGTGAGTCTGTTACCAGTCATAGGCTCCCACCATAGCCCCACACTGCCAGTGTCACCTCCAGCATAGTCCTATTACACACGGGAGCTCTCATAGCATTCTATAGCTAGGTGTAGCCACCCAAACCCCCCCCCCATACACACAAACACACACACACACACACACACCACAGCTGCCCTCTGCCGGCCTATCTACCACACCCCAGCCAGTCCATAGCAGGAACGAGGAAACCCAAGGGACCAGTCTCCTCCCTCTGGACCAGGTCAGCCTGGTCACAGTAACTCAGTGGCAGAGGGGCAGGAAGAACCAAATGTGAGTGCACACACACATGCACACTTATTTAGACACACTCACACAGGAGCCTGGTGGGCTGGCACTCCAACACCCGGGGCTCCCACAATTAATGGATCTAATGTACCCATGCCAGTTGGTCACCATGATACATCCAAGTGCAAAACAGGACCTTCCAGACACACAGGGACACCCTACCACCACCACATAAGGGCAGTCTGGTGACAAAAAATAAACACACCAAGACCTGGTAGACACAGTTGCAGAGGACAAAGAGCCTCAGGACACACAAATAGACATATACACATGTGCAAGACAACACGTGAAGAAGGACACAGAATCACGGGGACAAGTCCCACAAAAAACACACAAGGAGACAGACACACAGCATACCCACAAGCCCAGATACAGGCAACGCAGCACAAGGTGATAGGGGCCACGCGTACAGGGTAGGGGCCAGAGGAAAGAGGATCCTCCCACACTCACACCCTGGCCAGGTTTAAATGGGCTACTCAACGGGACTCTCCCCGCCCCCAGAGAGAGGGAGTTGGGGAAGTGGGAGCAATTGTGCTGGTGCTCACCTCCTCACTCTACAGTATTGGCCAGCAGGGTGCCCCCATCTCCACTTCCCTTCCCTTACCAGGCTGGGTCCCTAGGGGGGTGGCGCTTGGGTTGGGGAAGCTGGGACATACACCACCAGGCAGGGCCATCCGGAGAGGGGGCTCACAGGGGTAGGGTGAGAAGGGGGATGGTGGAGACTAGAACCACGCCCAGCCCAGAGACAGATGGAGATACCGAGAAAGACCTCAAGACTGAAAGAAGAGATACAGAGAGCAGGAGGCGCCGAGCGGGTCTGCCCGGATGGGACCCAGGGGCGGGAGATGAGGCGTGGCAGGTCGTCTGGCCGCGGCCCCGCTGTAGAAAGGAGAGGCGGCTGGACAGGCAGGGGGCGGCGAGCGTGGGCTGGGGGCGCGGCTCCGGGAGGACAGGATCGAGGGGGCGGCGGGGCGAGTGGTGGGGGTGGGGCGGTGGAGCACGCGAAGTGCTACTGGCAGACCCTGTCTGGGGAGAGGAGGACCCAGGAACACAGGGAGTGAGGGCAGATGAACGGACAGAGGGCCCCAGAGAGATCAGGGAGGGTCGATCGGACCCTCTGAGCGGCTGGGGCACACAGAAAGATAGAAGGCCAGGGAGCGATCCGACGAGACGGCCTCGGCTCCCACCGTAGAACAGAGGGACAGACGGACCGGGGCACCGAGACACCCGCGGGTCTCCGCGCTTGGCGGGACTTTCGCTGGTCGCAGCTCAGTTTCTCAGTTTCGGAAAAGGGAACCGGAGCGGGGAGGGGGAAGGGAGGAGCGCTGAGCCTTCGAGGTAGGTAGCCCCGATCCCGCGCCAGGCTCTCACTCACCTCCTGGCGCAAGGCCAGGCGCCAGGGGTCGCGGCGGCGGGGGTCTAGCTCCCGGAGCGGCTCCCAGGCGTGCGCGAGGACTGGGGGTCGGTGTAGGCCTGTCCAGGACGGGTCCAGGGGCGGGTGGGGACCACTCAGGTCTCAGCGTCCCGGCCAGATACTAGGGGTCGCTTTGGGGATCCCTTCGGCCGCCGCCTCCTGCTCCAGCGCCGCTGCACACGGAAGTGCAAGGGGGCGGGGCGGCGCGACCTCACCCAGGTGCCGGCCTCGGCCCCGCCCCCGCTCAGGGCCCGCCCCACAAGTGCCCGCCCCTCCAGGGCCCCGCCCCCGCCAACTGAGAGCTGGGGGTCCAGTGTGTCTGTGCCTCTCGGTGCGGGTTATTCTTCTGACTGCTCTAGCTTCCGCAGCACTCATCACCCCTCCGCCCGCAGTGGCACACAAGCCGGCACCTGGAGGGGACCCCATTTTACAGAGGAGGAGGCTGAGGCTGGTAGGAGCACCCCACACACCCTGAAGCCCAGGGGGCGCCCGCGGGGGTTCCCCGGCTCCCCACGCCTGCTCCTGGGACTCCCCACTGGCCAACTGGCCCTCCCAGCCTGGCCTCGCTCCTTCTCTTCCTGTTGGCTGGAGCGCGGACGCGACCGGGCTCAGTGCCCGCCGCCAGGCCTGCTGGTCCAGGCCCTGCCCCAAGGACGGAGCTGAAAAGACTCCTGGGCTGGCGGTTCTAGTTAATCTGCATCTACACTGCGCATCAGGCAGTTTTGAGAGCTGCCTCTACCCATCTCCCGTTCTTCTGCTCTCCTGTCCCTACCTTTCAGTTTCTGTAGCCCTAGGCAGGCACATGAACTTCCTTTCCACACGTGAAACTTGGTTGTCAGCTATAACTCATTCATTCATTTTTTCACCCAGTGTACCCTGGGCCTAAAGCCTGGACACCAACTGGGGTCTAGGGAGTCAATCCCCTGCCCTCAAAACTCAGAAAGCCAAGCCATTACCTCATACTTAGTCCAGGAAATAGCATTTTGCAGGAGGCAAAAAAAAAAAAAAAAACAGGTTTCTATGCCCGTCGCCACCTGGGGACCACCTTGAGGGGATGAGAAGAGTCTAGGCAGTTCTTCCTAGCTGAGGCCCTGCATATAGAAGTGGGGGGACAACCTTCTAGGAGTCCTGAGCTGACTAAGGTGCCTGTGGCAAAGACTGGACACCACTAGGACTTTAGTATTCTGTAGCACTAGGGGAAGGTGGGGGAGGCTCTTTCAACCCCGGGCAGGTGACAGGTTCAAGGGGACTCCTGTGGAAATCAGATGAGGCACTGGGCAGGCTGGCAGGAAGGAGGAGTCTAGGAGAGGCAAGGTAGGGAACAGAACACATTGTTGAGGTTGGGGAAAGTGGGTGGGAAGAAGAGACCAGACCAAGTGGGTTGCAGGACTGCAGGAATAGGGGTGGGTTTGACCAGGAGACCAGGGATGGAGATCCCTGGCAAAGATGTGTTGGGGATCTGGGCTGGAGGGAGAAAACCACAAGACTCGTCCTACTACAGAGGGAGGGCCCTGTACTCTATACCCTGGAAGGAAGCAGAACTCTGAAAATTAGTTAGTTCCCCACTCTTCACACCAAACTGGATCCCTCTGGCCACACTGAACTTCCATTTAGAAAGACATAATGTTTCCGGATCATTTCCTACCCACCCCACATCTCTACCTTTCTTGGTTATGTCCATTCAAATGCCACTCCTCCCTGATGTCCACTTGAAATGCAGGGCATTTTCCTGAACATATTCAGTAGCTTTCCTGGGGTTGGGCTGGAGGAAAAGATGTGCAAGGCAAGTTTTCTGTGACCTTTGCCCACCTGGGATCAGGTTTCCTTTCTGGCTCCTCTTCTAGATTCACAGTAGCCAACCCAGCCTCTCCCTCAACATCAAAAATAGGCCTACCTTGTACTAGGAACTATAGAGGAGAGCTAGACATTTGGGAGTTCCAGGTCCAGCCACCAGACCTTTGTTGCCACATGCTACCTTCCACCTTGGGAAAAGGAAATGAAGAATGATGGCTATCAGTCATGGAGGCTATCCTGTGCCAGCCTATTCTAGGTGGTGGATGGGTGTAGTCTGCACAGTTCTCAAGTCTGTCCAGAGGTGAGGGACACTGTTAGCACAAGTTTTGGTAAGGAGCAAAATGAGCCTAAGAGAGAGGTGAAGCCACTTGCCCAAGAGTACACAGCACACAGACTGAGGCAGAACTCAAAGCAAGGTCTACCCAGCTTCAAAAGCCATACTTTACATGAAGGATTCTCAATTCTAGCACTTACGGACCTTTGGGCCACATTATTCTTTGTTATGGGTGTTGTCCTGTGCACTGTAGGATGTTTAGCAGCATCTCTGGTCTGTATTGCTACTAGATGCCACTATTAATCCTATGTCCCATCCCCCCGACACACACACACAATTTGTGATGTACAAATTTATCTCTAAATGCTGTCAAATGCCTCACAGGGGCAAAACTACCCCTTATTGAAAACCTCTGCTTGAGAGTGAACTGTAGGAATAAGGGTAACCAACAGGAAACACTCTCCTGGTCTTTGGGATTATGTGGGCTCATGAGTTTAGGGACTGTTATGGTTTGGATGTGAAGTATCCTCCAAAAATTCATGTGAGACAATGCAAAAAGGTTTAGAGGAGAAATGATGGAGTTATGAGAACTTTGATCCAATCAGTGAATTAATCCCATAATGGGATTAACTAAGTAGAAATTGGAGGCCAGTAGGGTGCAGCTGGAAGGGGTGGATCATTGGTGAGGTGGCTTTGGGGTATATACTTTGTATCTGGCAGTGGAGTCTCTCTCTGCTATCTGATCATCATGTGAGCTGCTTCCCTCTGCCACACATTTCCACCATGATGTCCTGCCTCACCTCAGCCCTGAGAAATGGAGCCAGCTGTCTATATGGACTGAGATCTCTGAAACCGTGAGCACCTAAATAAACTTTTCCTCCTCTACCCTCTGGTTGGGTCTTTTAGTCACAACAACAAAACAGAGACTTAGAACACAAATCAGCCTCAGTCTTTCTCCTCTGAAGAAGCACCATAAACTCAAAGAGAGGCAGAGGGGCTAAAGCTGTCCTGGCCATGCTTTAGGAAGGGCAGATGAGGTCAACTTCCTTCCAGAGATAGGCCCTGGGTCCCAAGGATCCAGGCTTATATAGGCCCAGGGAGTGCAGGTCAAGCTTGACTGGTGCCACAGCATCCTGGAGCTGCTTCTGGAGCCATACTAGGTGGGCCAAGACAGTGTCCGGAAGAACTGGCCCCTGTGCACACGTAACCAACCTAATAAGGTCCTGCTGTAGCCTAGGAGCATACTTTAGCTGTGTCACATGCTAACTACAACTCTGGCCAGGTGAGCCCACCTTTCCCAGCCTGAGTCCTCACCTATGGAAGGGGCAGGATAAGGGTTAAATGAGATAATGTGTACAGAGCCTCAGCCAGGGTGGACACCTGGTAAGGGTTTGATTCACACTGGCCAGGGTTACAGGCATGGTCATTGTGCCAGGTCACAGGCTGTCAGCCTTGAAAGAGCCCTTGATGGCCTCTCATGACATGAAATGTAAATCCCCAAGTAGGGTTAGGCTCATAGCAGCCACCCAGAAATGATGTTTTCCTCCTCCAGGTTTGCAGCCAAGGAAATAGCTAAGAGTATAACCAGGAGGCATCCACCCAGGACTATTATTTCATGTGCCCCCTGGAGGGTTTGTCCTGAGGAGATGAAGTTGACCCTGCCATCCTTGCCCCATGTAAAGCCTGCAAATTCTGTGGGCCCCAAACTCCTCCATAAGAAGTCCAGGACTAAACCTAGCAACCTGGAAAAGATCTGGACCAGTCTCTGTCCCTGAGGCCCACCCAGCTGAAAGCAGAACAGAGTTCTCCATTTGATGTCTGCCAAGAGTTGGTTCTTGCCAG